>RPFO01000065.1:8784041-8931541 GCA_009746045.1 Mesostigma viride
GGGGGCGGCCCTGCCTTACCCCGCGCGCGGGGAAGGCGGTGGGCGGCCAGCTCGATCTCACCAGTAAGGCCCATGCGATCAAGGATTTCTCTCTCAAAAGCACGCGCAAGCTTCTCGGAATTCTCACCTTCCTCCATCTTGAGATTCTTGACAATGACGTTGAGGCTGCGCTTGGCGAGCTCGGCCTCCTCGCGGAGGTCAAGCGTCTGCCGTTGAAGCTGGGCTGCGACGGCGGAGGTGGTGGAGGTGGTGTGTTGCTTAAGCATGTCCGCCCAGGTGGTGATGGGAGGAGCATCGCCGGCCAGGCCAGCCGGGGCTGGCTTGGCGGCAATGTCCTTCACCGCCTGGGCGGTGAGGCCTGCGGTGTTCTGCAGAACCTCGATAGCGATGGCGTTATCCTTAAGACGCTGGTCGATGTCGCGGAGCTGGGCGGTGATGGAGTCGGTGGAGGCGGAGGGGGGGGGGGTGGAGGCGAGGAGGGCGGCGGTGGCGGTGGGGATGGTGGGATATGTGCTACATATACTCCCAATGGAGTTATGTTACTAATAAATAAATTAATTAATATCTACGTTGGGAGTACCTATAGCACATGTATCCCTGAGAAGGGGCATATGGCCGGCTTTCAATACATTCTGGGCTACTTCCTGCAAGGGTAGGTTGTAAACTACACCTGCTCTGGGTGCACAAAGTGCACCTGCACCACTATGTATTCCAGCAGCTAAGGTGCGGGCATAGGGTGGAAGATCATCATGGCTAAACAATGGCTAGGCCGGCATGGCATCTCAGCAGAGAGCAGCTCTCTGCATTGACAAAGCTTGGCTAAATTCTTAATGCATCAATCGTGGGGAGTCCCATCATAGGAGCACATGATACTTGTCTCATGCACTTCATAGGTGCACATGCGCATAGGCGTGGGCCACGTGCTAAGCTAAGCCTGACTAGTCTACACTACTGCTATATATTTCCTAGGCTGGGGTTGCTGGGGTGGCGGGGGGCGCCTGCCAAGGCTTGTGGTCGACGTGGATGACCGCCCCCCTCCAGTATACCGGCTAGCTAGCTCGAGCTAGACGATGTGAGTAATTGGATGATAAGTAAAGTGTACTCGCGTGTCATGCGCATATTTTTATCACGAGCCACGAGCCACGAGGTAGCCATGGCTGACGGCGGCGCTCATAACTTTCACGTTTGAGCACCGAATTTAGTCGTGAATATCACAATCGCTTCGTCTTTCTAAGACGCACATGCTGATATAATTTTCCGACGCTATTACGCAATATACGATGAGCAAACGCTTATCGACGCAACGCAGCCTGACGGCTGCGCTCGGCAATGAAAATACGTCTGCAGCTCCGGCTGCAGCTTCGCCATCAGGGCCGGAAGGCAGTGGTGACACTAGTCGCGCACTGGTGGTCGCCCAGAACCCTCCCGGGCTCTCCTCGCCCTCGATCTGCATCGCCTGACCCAAAGCGCAGTCGCCCAGGCGAACCTGGCTGGTCTGAGCGTGATTTTGACGTCGACAGGCTCTTTACCACCTTCAACGCCAACAGGCCTGCCTTTTTCGACATGCCACCCATCAAGATACTGGAGCTCGTATTTTACGGGTCACACGCCTCACTTCTGGCCCTGTGCCAGCAACTCAATTTCCACACGTACCCAGCTTTTCCGCAACGGAGCTGACGGCCGGTATTCCCACCGCGTCTCAGACTCGTCGACCAACCTGGCCGGCTGGTCTCGCCCCCGCCTTCAGCTCGCAGCTCTCTTTACCCTCACTAAACGCTCGGGCGAGGACCTTCTGCACCCCGCCCCCATTACCGAATCCACCTTCGTCCACCACCTCCACGCCGCCCTCTCACAGCACGTGACGCCCATTGCTGCAGATGTGGCGGCAATTGGCGGCACGCTGGCTGCTGAGCTCCTCACCATCCCCACCGCCACCGCCGCCCTCCTCGCCTCCACCCCCCCCGGGCCCCCCCTCCGCCTCCACTGACTCCATCACCGCCCAGCTCCGCGACATCGACCAGCGTCTTAAGGACAACGCCATCGCTATATCGAGGTTCTGCAGAACACCGCCGGCCTCACCGCCCAGGCGGTGAAGGACATTGCCGCCAATTAAGCCAGCCCCGGCTGGCCTGGCCGGCGATGCTCCTCCCATCACCACCTGGGCGGACATGCTTAAGCAACACACCACCTCCACCACCTCCGCCGTCGCAGCCCAGCTCCAGCGGCAGAGTGCAATCGTACGTTATACGCGTTATACGGTCACGGTGGAGTATAATGTATAATACGGTATAATACGGTATAATACGGTATTATACGTTTTCGTACGGACACACTCAGAATACTCTGATTTTACACATTTTAACCCCTAAATGGTCTTGCTGCCGATTTTCCGCCAAAAATCGAGTTCCAGCCGATGCATCGGCCCCTTCTCGGGGGACCAGATGCCGCGAAATCTATTGAGAATTAGGAAAAGTTTAGCTGAGAAGATCGAAAGTTTATAAAATTCTTCACAGCATGGTACTAGGGTTTGCATACTTTTGACAAAGTTATAGAGGTGTTCTGGCCGGTCAAAGTACAAGGGGTCAGGGTACTTTTTCACGTACAACGTGCATTCCGGAAAACGACGACCTGGCCATGGCGGCTTGCGCCCACGCATGGCATTTACGTTTGCGTTCGAATTTTCTGGCCAAACTTAGGATATTGATTTTAAACGTCCTAAAGATCATACAGGCCAATTTTTGGTTCGCGGGAATGCCATTTGATAGGTGTCGGCAGCGTTCTTGCTGGAAAAAACTGCGATCAGGCCGGACGATAGAAACGTTGACAGCAATACCTTTCCGGCGTATTTCAAAGTATATATTGGTTTCTTTGTACTTTTTATGATACATAGTAGTCGTAAACGTGCAAGGGTGGCCAGAAATCGCCGAATCCAGCGACCATGCTGCACAACTTTGGTGTGCCGAAATGCGCCATTTTGCGGCCACCGCCTGGGCCAAGGTAACGCCATCCATGCCTGGTAAAGCTTAAGCATCGTTTTCCTATCGATGTTTGACGTTTATATATACGTTCTAGCTTGTGTAGCACATTCTTTTTGCACTATTCATGCTCTTTCTTGACCCTGGCCTGGCCCCTTTCTAAAACACCCTTCTTAGATGCTTCCCTCAGTCAGTTGACCTGCCACAGGGTGATGGTGATAAGTTTGAGAGGCTGTATGGGTTTGAATACCTCCATATATGTTTGTTATTCATTTCCCATACACATATTGCATGAGTGTGAGGCAGTTGGCTGGTCTCTGTGGCATCATCAAGCACGTAACTGGTGAGTAAAAGCTTCCCATTGACAGCATGTGCCACCAGGTGTGCTGGCCATCACCTGGCAAGCTATAGCAGCTTAGGCCTAGTTTATCCTTGCTAGGGCAGGCTGAAATAGGCTCAACACCACTAGTTTGTTGGTGGCTGCCTCCTAGAATGCATGCCTTGCGTAGGGTGTCCGTACCACGTTACCTACGTGCATGGACACGGTGGCACCTGCACATAGGTGCCATGTAAGGGCAGTGTGATGATGCAGTTATGTTTCCCCATCATTGTGGAAGGGAAATGTATTGTTTGGCATGGTTGGTGGCCATATTAGGAGGTAGTATGCCCACCCCTACTCCCTTGGTTGCTTTTTACCAACGGTACCCCTATGGGCTGTACTGGGTGTAACTGCTGGTATACCCACCCAAATGATGACCCCAATGGCTCAAACTGTTCAGCAACTAATTGTTTATCATCCCTGAAGTGGTAGGTGCCTAGGTCTTATAACATAATTCAAAATGCACATTCTACCAAAAATGAAAACGCGCGTCTTGACCCCCCTGACTTTGACGGCATTTAAACATGGCCTACCCTGCATATATGTGAGGTTGTGATATACCAACCCGAAGGGCAACTCATGAACATGCTTGGCCCCCAAGGACAGCCATTGGATGTGGGTAGGTTGGATGGCATCTGGTTTGCAAAATTGTGAAGATCCAGCCGATTTATCGGCAGGATCTCAGACCATTTAGGGGTTAAGACACCCACCATCAATCCACATGTTTTTAACACTGTTTTGGACATAATCCAAGGTTGCCCTACCCTCGGCTATACTCTATACGGTGGATATTGTGGACACGATCGATATATTGCATGTAATACTGAGAATGTAAACGTGCGCATGCATAATTGTGTGTACGTGTATAACTGTATATATGTGGCTTTATATTGGTTATGTTTACTTGGGTGCCTTCACTTTGATGCAAGTAATTATATATGGTAAAAAGGCCAGCAATAACTAGGGGACCGTGCAGTGGGCCAGCAAGGGGCCAACATGTTAAACATGGCTAAACAGGTGGGGATGTGATAATAAGTAACTCACATATTCTCACCTTCCATACAACAACCTTGTTTTCCAGCAGGCTGAAGAGCATGACAGGCGTCTATGAGCTCGCCAGCTCCTTGCAACGGTGATGCCGCTCCCAGGCAGCTAGGGTCCTTGACTACGCAATATAGAATGTCTACCGTGTGAAAACCTCCATACAGGAAGCGTAGCAAAGCCAGATAACTGCCCGATCAATTCTGGGTAGCTTTAGGAAGCATGGCATACGCAGCGTAAGGAAAACCATTGAAAGCTGCGGAAAATCTGATAGCACAACTGCAACAAGTGGAGAACAAAATAGCAAGAAAAGCCCAGAAACGGCGCAAAAAGTTTCATGCCAGGTTCATTAAGAGCGCAAACAGACTGGGCGGTGACATGCGGCAAATCAACGTACCACGGCCGGCATTATTTCCTACCCAGGCGCGCAAGAAAAGCCAGCCAGCCATGGATGGATTAACCGCGGATCGCGCAGGCCTGAACGAAATCATTTTAGAAATGACAGGAAATGGCTGCAGATCGAAGATGCTTAGGTTATTTTCATGGTGTCCGTTACTAAACGGCTCTTGCTGCATCAAAATAACCCACGAATATCGAGTTCTACCGTCGCAGGCACACATGCTAGATTATTCATCGCGGCCAAATTGTTGGATGAGACCCCCGTGCAAATCTGTAACAACAAAGGCAGCGAATTTGCAAATAGTGCAGATCTTGCTATGAAACATCATAATAGAACATCACTTTTAACCATCGGCTTAATTTTTTCGCCTGTCGCCCGCCGGATTAGCCATATTTTAACGGAACGCACGTCGCCATGGCCACCTCCGCACGGTGCGCGCACTGTGCACCACAATTTCAAAATAAGATCGCGTCGAATTGTGAAAGTTCAGACGGGTCAGTACTTAGAGATACGAAATCTGTTGCTTCAAATCGTTGCCCTGTCGTTCTGGCATCCTAGCCGCGCAAAACGTAAAAAAAACGCGGAAAACACGGCATTATACGGTATAATACGGTATAATACGTCATTATGCGCTAAAACGTATTACGTATGAAAAATCATACGCTCAAAGCCAGCGTATTACGTATTATACCGTATTATACCGTATTATACGGCGTATGATTGCACTCTGTCCAGCGGCAGACGTACGCTTGACCTCCGCGAGGAGGCCGAGCTCGCCAAGCGCAGCCTCAACGCCATACTCAAGAACTTCGACATGGTGGAAGGTGAGAATTCCGAGAAGCTTGCACGTGCGTTTGAGAGCAAAATCCTTGCACGCATGGGCCTCCTTGGTGAGATTAAGCTGACCGCCCACCGCCTCCCCCGCGCGCGGGGTAAGGCAGGGGCGCCTCCGCTTCTTCTCATCTTTGACAGCCCAGCGGACAAGATTTCGTTTCTCAGACGCCGCAAGCGGCTCGAGAACACCACGGCTTCACCGTGGACGACGACTTGACCCTGGCGCAGCAACAACGGCGACGGGAGCTATGGCCGACCTACCTCCAGCTCCGGCAGACCAAGGCGGGCCAGTGAGTACACCGGAAGGGGGCGACCATCTAATAATGTCGGCCACAAGCCCTGGCACGCGACCCCCTCGACCACCGCAGCCCCATGCAGCGACTCCAGAAGCCCCAGCCTAGGGGAATACAGCAGCAGTAGTCATGTAGAATAGTTAGACAGTGGCCTTGTACATGCCCGCCTACTACAGCCGCACTATACCAGTTGAGGCCTAGCCTTTTTAGTCATGTACTATGTGTGCCTATTATGATAAGCCACCCTCCAGATGATGCCTAGCTTTACTTAATTATGCAGTGCCCATGCAGGGGGACACTCCCTGCTGAGAAGCCATGCCCTAGCTCTTGTATAGCTTTGCTGATCTTCCCCACCTATGACAGGCTCCCCTTAGCTGGGTGTTGCCTGAAACTCTGGGTGGTGCAGGTGCCCTAGTGCATGCACCTAGAGCAAGTGTTGTTTACATTCCCACCCTTGCAGGAAGTAGCTTAGAATGTATGATAGGCCATAATATGCCCCTTCTCTGGGCTATGTGCTACATATACTCCCAACGGAGTTATGTTACACAATTCAATTCAATTCAATTCAATGCGCATAGGCCGGCATGCCACAGATATCGTACTATGAATGCAAGACTACAACCGGTACCGGCCAGAAATTTGGAAAATCCAGACGTACCATGCATGGTACAGCTCACGATCGAGCCTGCCATTATCTTATCCGCGTTTTCGAGTTCGCACTAGTACTATATGCTGATCTCATTAGGTGATTAGCCCCTAAATGGTCTTGCGGCCGATTTTCCGCCAAAAATCGAGTTCCAGCCGATGCATCGGCCCCTTCTCGGGCGACCAAATGCCGCGAAAACTATTGAGAATTAGGAAACGTTTAGCTGAGAAGATCGAAAGTTTATAAAATACTCTAAAGCATGGTATATGGGTTTGTATACTTCTGACAAAGTTATAGAGGTGTTCTGGCCGGTCAAAGTACAAGGGGTCAGGGTACTTTTTCACGTACAACGTGCATTCCGGAAAACGACGACCTGGCCATGGCGGCTTGCGCCCACGCATGGCATTTACGTTTTCGTTCGAATTTTCTGACCAAACTTAGGATATTGATTTTATACGTCCTAAAGATCATACAGGCCAATTTCTGGCTCGCGGGAATGCCATTTGATAGGTGTCGGCAGCGTTCTTGCTGGAAAAAACTGCGATCAGGCCGGACGATAGAAACGTTGACAGCAATACCTTTCCGGCGTATTTTAAAGGATATATCGGTTTCTTTGTACTTTTTATGATACATATTAGTCGTTAACGTGCAAGGGTGGCCAGAAATCGCCGAATCCAGCGACCATGCTGCACAACTTTGGTGTGCCGAAATGCGCCATTTTGCGGCCACCGCCTGGGCCAAGGTAACGCCATCCATGCCTGGTAAAGCTTAAGCATCGTTTTCCTATCGATGTTTGACGTTTATATATACGTTCTAGCTTGTGTAGCACATTCTTTTTGCATTATTCATGCTCTTTCTTGACCCTGGCCTGGCCCCTTTCTAAAACACCCTTCTTAGATGCTTCCCTCAGTCAGTTGACCTGCCACAGGGTGATGGTGATAAGTTTTAGAGGCTGTATGGGTTTGAATACCTCCATATATGTTTGTTATACATTTCCCATACACATATTGCATGAGTGTGAGGCAGTTGGCTGGTCTCTGTGGCATCATCAAGCACGTAACTGGTGAGTAAAAGCTTCCCATTGACAGCATGTGCCACCAGGTGTGCTGGCCATCACCTGGCAAGCTATAGCAGCTTAGGCCTAGTTTATCCTTGCTAGGGCAGGCTGAAATAGGCTCAACATCACTAGTTTGTTGGTGGCTGCCTCCTAGAATGCATGCCTTGCGTAGGGTATCCGTACCACGTTACCTACGTGCATGGACAAGGTAGCACCTGCACATAGGTGCCATGTAAGGGCAGTGTGATGATGCAGTTATGTTTCCCCATCATTGTGGAAGGGAAATGTATTGTTTGGCATGGTTGGTGGCCATATTAGTAGGTAGTATGCCCACCCTTACCCCCTTGGTTGCTTTTTACCAACGGTACCCCTATGGGCTGTACTGGGTGTAACTGCTGGTATACCCACCCAAATGATGACCCCAATGGCTCAAACTGTTCAGCAACTAATTGTTTATCATCCCTGAAGTGGTAGGTGCCTAGGTCTTATAACATAATTCAAAAGGCACATTCTACCAAAAATGAAAACGCGCGTCTTGACCCCCCTGACTTTGACGGCAGTTATATATGGCCTACCCTGCATATATGTGAGGTTGTGATATACCAACCCGAAGGGCAACTCATGGACATGCTTGGCCCCCAAGGACAGCCATTGGATATGGGTAGGTTGGATGGCATCTGGTTTGCAAAATTGTGAAGATCCAGCCGATTTATCGGCAGGATCTCAGACCATTTAGGGGTTAGACAAATACTTACACACACATACAAAAAAAAAAAACTGACAAATATCGTTCCTCGTCACATGCCCCAACCATACAACTAGTCGAAACACACGCCCTGCATGATCAATTAAGCAAGCTGTTTCCGGCCCGACTGTCTAGGTCATTATATAGTCGCTCTATACAGGTAAGCCATCCATAGTTTCAATGTACAAGGCGACACATTTCCATCTCCAATCATATTCATCATCCTGAAGACCTGAACGACTCGAAAACGCGGAAAAGATAACGGCAGGCTCGGGCTACCATCATCATCATCATCATCATCATCATCATCATCATCATCATCATCATCATCATCATCATCATCATCATCATCATCATCATCATCATCATCATCATCATCATCATCATCCTCATCATCATCATCATCATCATCATCATCATCATCATCATCATCATCATCATCATCATCATCATCATCATCATCATCATCATCATCATCATCATCATCATCATCATCATCATCATCATCATCATCATCATCATCATCATCATCATCATCATCATCATCATCATCATCATCATCATCATCATCATCATCATCATCATCATCATCATCATCATCATCATCATCATCATCATCATCATCATCATCATCATCATCATCATCATCATCATCATCATCATCATCATCATCATCATCATCATCATCATCATCATCATCATCATCATCATCATCATCATCATCATCATCATCATCATCATCATCATCATCATCATCATCATCATCATCATCCTCATCATCATCATCATCATCATCATCATCATCATCATCATCATCATCATCATCATCATCATCATCATCATCATCATCATCATCATCATCATCATCATCATCATCATCATCATCATCATCATCATCATCATCATCATCATCATCATCATCATCATCATCATCATCATCATCATCATCATCATCATCATCATCATCATCATCATCATCATCATCATCATCATCATCATCATCATCATCATCATCATCATCATCATCATCATCATCATCATCATCATCATCATCATCATCATCATCATCATCATCATCATCATCATCATCATCATCATCATCATCATCATCATCATCATCATCATCATCATCATCATCATCATCATCATCATCATCATCATCATCATCATCATCATCATCATCATCATCATCATCATCATCATCATCATCATCATCATCATCATCATCATCATCATCATCATCATCATCATCATCATCATCATCATCATCATCATCATCATCATCATCATCATCATCATCATCATCATCATCATCATCATCATCATCATCATCATCATCATTGTCCATGTTCCCAAGAAAAGTCCTTATTTTAGGACCAGTTTGAATTAAAAAATATATGTGCAAACATCAAATTTTGACCCTGGCATTTTTACCACTGACAGATAACACACTTTTTGAATTTTGGACAAAAACCTGGGTTCAAATAATTACATTCAGTGCCTGAATGGACCCTGGCCCATGGCAGGCCTCAAACCGCGAATTTGGTCAAAATGAGAATTTAGGACCAATAGGACCAATTAGTGTCAACGCATGACCATGCTATCCACACGGTCCCTTGAGCATCTTACAAGCGCTAGGGGACCCTACGAGGCCTTGGGATGGCGGGGCAGCGTATAACAAGGCCATACCCTGCTGTGGCTGCCTCTATATATACGCGTGCTTAACGGTGTCACAGATGGTGCAGGTAATGCAATATACGGTTGCATGGTTGCTGAGGTTGCCCGGCTTGAACATGGCCCACCCCTTGCGGTAAACTTTCTCTAAGCATATGCCAAACCTTCTTTGACATCACGGACATGCTGGCCACCACCCAGCGATGAAAAAACATTGCATTTGCATTGCAACTAACACATGAATGCAGCCAAATCAAGTTACAGAACAACGTTGTGCTAACATGCAACGCTTTGTGAGCGAATTCAGGGTGCATGTAACACGTAAACCATATTGTATATACTGTCTGAGAACACCCTGAACGACTGCAGGCCATAGAACCATGGTTTATAACTAACACATGAGTAAAACTGCTCTTACGCATGTGTGTTTTAGCTGCAGCGGACGACGAAGATAGAGACGTAAAAAATTGTATGACGTAAACCAACTATGTGTGACAGTTATGTGCACAGAGAGCGTCCCCTCTTTTTAGGCATAGCTGGCTGACTCAAAACACCACGACAGCGTTGCCAGTTACACTCATGATCTAGGACACCCCGGCACGTACCTGCTACTTACGTCGCCTCATTCCAGATGGTTGCAAAAAAGTCGCTGAAATCCGCAGCGAGGTCAGCTTTCCGAGAGCTGAGCGCACCAAAGCTGGCCAACCGGTTCGAAAATGATATAAACCACGCTTGTGCTGCGTTCTAGGTCCAAGAAATACCGAAAGTGAAGACCTATAAGGTGCGCTCGCTGCCCAGCCTGAACGTCCCTAAAACATGGTCAACAATGGAAATCGGGCAAGAATATCACGGCCCAGGCGCTTCCATGTCAAATACTCCGTTTATAAACTCCAGACTATAATCAAAATCGTCCACAAAAATGTCCTGGCTTGATTCGCACCACAATTGCTAATACACTAACATGTTTGTGCCAAAATCGACCCTCCGCGAGCAGGCGATCTGCGACCCATTTGTGTTGTGCCGCTGTGCTACAGCGCTACACATAAAAACTTGCGCAGAAAATTTCACAGCCTTTAAGCATAACTAACGACCTTTCGTTTTTGCTACTGGGCGCCCGAAATGATAAACGCACGTGAAAACGCCGGCCACGATTGTCAGGTCGCCATATCCACCTCAGATCATTCCCGCACCCACTTTTTCGCTCCAAAATCGGTTATATTTTTGGTCGAGGTACCTACTTTCCCGCCATTATACCCGGTACCCGGGTACGGAATCCGGGTACCATGTGCCGGTACCACGGGTCGGGTACATCATGCCGGGTACGGTCCACATGGGGTACGGTCCATATAGTGACCCCCCCCCCCCGGTACCTCGGTTATAGTAAATTGGTCCTTAATTTAGGACTTTGTCCTAAATTAAGGACCGTGGGAGGCTTAACATCATCATCATCATCATCATCATCATCATCATCATCATCATCATCATCATCATCATCATCATCATCATCATCATCATCATCATCATCATCATCATCATCATCATCATCATCATCATCATCATCATCATCATCATCATCATCATCATCATCATCATCATCATCATCATCATCATCATCATCATCATCATCATCATCATCATCATCATCATCATCATCATCATCATCATCATCATCATCATCATCATCATCATCATCATCATCATCATCATCATCATCATCATCATCATCATCATCATCATCATCATCATCATCATCATCATCATCATCATCATCATCATCATCATCATCATCATCATCATCATCATCATCATCATCATCATCATCATCATCATCATCATCATCATCATCATCATCATCATCATCATCATCATCATCATCATCATCATCATCATCATCATCATCATCATCATCATCATCATCATCATCATCATCATCATCATCATCATCATCATCATCATCATCATCATCATCATCATCATCATCATCATCATCATCATCATCATCATCATCATCATCATCATCATCATCATCATCATCATCATCATCATCATCATCATCATCATCATCATCATCATCATCATCATCATCATCATCATCATCATCATCATCATCATCATCATCATCATCATCATCATCATCATCATCATCATCATCATCATCATCATCATCATCATCATCATCATCATCATCATCATCATCATCATCATCATCATCATCATCATCATCATCATCATCATCATCATCATCATCATCATCATCATCATCATCATCATCATCATCATCATCATCATCATCATCATCATCATCATCATCATCATCATCATCATCATCATCATCATCATCATCATCATCATCATCATCATCATCATCATCATCATCATCATCATCATCATCATCATCATCATCATCATCATCATCATCATCATCATCATCATCATCATCATCATCATCATCATCATCATCATCATCATCATCATCATCATCATCATCATCATCATCATCATCATCATCATCATCATCATCATCATCATCATCATCATCATCATCATCATCATCATCATCATCATCATCATCATCATCATCATCATCATCATCATCATCATCATCATCATCATCATCATCATCATCATCATCATCATCATCATCATCATCATCATCATCATCATCATCATCATCATCATCATCATCATCATCATCATCATCATCATCATCATCATCATCATCATCATCATCATCATCATCATCATCATCATCATCATCATCATCATCATCATCATCATCATCATCATCATCATCATCATCATCATCATCATCATCATCATCATCATCATCATCATCATCATCATCATCATCATCATCATCATCATCATCATCATCATCATCATCATCATCATCATCATCATCATCATCATCATCATCATCATCATCATCATCATCATCATCATCATCATCATCATCATCATCATCATCATCATCATCATCATCATCATCATCATCATCATCATCATCATCATCATCATCATCATCATCATCATCATCATCATCATCATCATCATCATCATCATCATCATCATCATCATCATCATCATCATCATCATCATCATCATCATCATCATCATCATCATCATCATCATCATCATCATCATCATCATCATCATCATCATCATCATCATCATCATCATCATCATCATCATCATCATCATCATCATCATCATCATCATCATCATCATCATCATCATCATCATCATCATCATCATCATCATCATCATCATCATCATCATCATCATCATCATCATCATCATCATCATCATCATCATCATCATCATCATCATCATCATCATCATCATCATCATCATCATCATCATCATCATCATCATCATCATCATCATCATCATCATCATCATCATCATCATCATCATCATCATCATCATCATCATCATCATCATCATCATCATCATCATCATCATCATCATCATCATCATCATCATCATCATCATCATCATCATCATCATCATCATCATCATCATCATCATCATCATCATCATCATCATCATCATCATCATCATCATCATCATCATCATCATCATCATCATCATCATCATCATCATCATCATCATCATCATCATCATCATCATCATCATCATCATCATCATCATCATCATCATCATCATCATCATCATCATCATCATCATCATCATCATCATCATCATCATCATCATCATCATCATCATCATCATCATCATCATCATCATCATCATCATCATCATCATCATCATCATCATCATCATCATCATCATCATCATCATCATCATCATCATCATCATCATCATCATCATCATCATCATCATCATCATCATCATCATCATCATCATCATCATCATCATCATCATCATCATCATCATCATCATCATCATCATCATCATCATCATCATCATCATCATCATCATCATCATCATCATCATCATCATCATCATCATCATCATCATCATCATCATCATCATCATCATCATCATCATCATCATCATCATCATCATCATCATCATCATCATCATCATCATCATCATCATCATCATCATCATCATCATCATCATCATCATCATCATCATCATCATCATCATCATCATCATCATCATCATCATCATCATCATCATCATCATCATCATCATCATCATCATCATCATCATCATCATCATCATCATCATCATCATCATCATCATCATCATCATCATCATCATCATCATCATCATCATCATCATCATCATCATCATCATCATCATCATCATCATCATCATCATCATCATCATCATCATCATCATCATCATCATCATCATCATCATCATCATCATCATCATCATCATCATCATCATCATCATCATCATCATCATCATCATCATCATCATCATCATCATCATCATCATCATCATCATCATCATCATCATCATCATCATCATCATCATCATCATCATCATCAATTTAGCGGGTAAAAACAATTCGACAGCTTAGGATTGTAGGACAAGAAATCGCTATTGAAGCTGCATGTAAGTGAAGCAATGCGACGTAATAATAATAATAATCATCATCATCATAATAATAATCATAATAATAATAATAATAATAATAATAATAATAATAATAATAAGCACGTGACTGCGTCACGTGAATGCCAATACAGAGTAAAGGAACCTTCAATTACCCTATATACACAGCGAGAAGGAGGGAGGGCGCCCTAGCTTCTCTCACGTTGCCGCTGAGTGGGCAGGCCACAGAGCGCTCT
Organism: Mesostigma viride; assembly: GCA_009746045.1. NCBI lineage: Eukaryota > Viridiplantae > Streptophyta > Mesostigmatophyceae > Mesostigmatales > Mesostigmataceae > Mesostigma > Mesostigma viride. The sequence continues at coordinate 8,798,858 of RPFO01000065.1, forward strand.
CTCCACAGCATGGTGCATGCCGGGGCGCAACACTGTGGGTGCAATCGTACAACCAGTGCAATACCATAGGTAGGCTGACGCATAGCTTATGCTACAAAGGTGATGCATGGGCTCTGACAAGACGTCCGCTACGGCGCAAGCTGATGGCCACAAGGTGATATAGAGCTATCTGAAGGTACTATAACGCTGTGCGCGAATATCATTTCAAGTGCTATACTGCCTAAGCTATCCCATAATCGATTGCCCCCATCTAGACAACTAGCTTGAGTGCTCTATCCCGGGGGAGCCCGGGGGGGCTTCCACAGTTTCTTGTTGACATAAAGGTCCCCGCCCCGCCAGTACACTTGGGGCTTCTCGGTTTTGGTCTTGTGGCGGATGTATAGTCGGGCCACTGATCGCGGCGTTGCTGCTGCTGGGCTGGCGTCAGGTCGTCCTCAAGCGACCAGGAGGTGTTCACCAGCTTCTTGTGGCGAGCTAGAGAGGAACCGAACTCGGGCTGTGATGTCACTGAAGGTGAGGACCACTGGAGGGGGCCCAGCCGGGAACTTGGGCTACCATTAATTAATTAATTAAACTCGTGCTCCCGTTGGGGAGTCACGGAGCACCGAAGTGCTTTTAATCCCTGTGTGTGCACTACAGGAGAAAGGGCAGAGACCCCCAGTCTCCTTCATGCCAAAGGCATGCCACAGCTGCAATCGGGCGCGGCTAGCGAAAAGGACAGGCTAACGATCCGGCAAACTGTGGGTGCAATAAGACCCATGTGAGCATATCATAGCAAGGAGCGTGGGCAAGTAATCTGAACATAGCCAGGGCGTAGCATGGCTGTACTAGGACTAGGCTAAGGCTATGGCTGGTTGTGTACCGTGCGTTGGCGGCACGTGACTAGGTGTGTTGGCACAGCTAGGCATGGCTGCCTTAGCGGCAGTGACGCCAATGGTTACAAGCTAGGGCTATTGCTATTCTAGCCCGCTGGGGGCGTCCACATCTTGTGGTTGATCATCAGGTCCCCGCCCCTCCAGTACACCTTGGGCTTCTGGGGGTCCTGCTTATGGCGGAGGTATTCCGGCCACAGGTCGCGTCGCTGCTGTTGCTGAGCGGGGGTGAGGTCGTCATCCAGCGTCCAGGTGAGGTCGTGCAACCGCTTGCGACGAGAGAGGAACCGCTGCTTATCCTCAGGGGAGGGGAAGGTGAGTAGGACTGGTGGGGGGGCCGCCTTGTCCCGTGAGTGGGGAAGGCGGTGGCACCCACGCAGTTCTACCTCACCTACCAGGCCCATGAGGGTAAGAAGCTGGTTCTTGAGCTCGTCAGCAAGAGAGGTTGACGTCTCACCTGGCTTCTGGGGGAAGCGACGTAGCACCACTCGGCACTCGCGGCGAGCGCGATCGGTGACCTCCCGTTGCTGGGCCTGGCGGTGGTCCTCCAGCTCCTGGAGCTTTGTGGCGATGGCGTCGGTGGTGGAGGCGGTCGCTGACCGCAGCAGGTCCGCGTAGGAGAGCGGCGGGAGGTCGCCAGCATCCTGCCGGGGTGGCTGGGATGCAATGGTGGCCGTCTGCTCCGCTATCTTGGGGACCTGTGTGGCCAGGGCCTCGGTGTGGGCGGTGATGGCCTCAAGCTTCTTCAGGAGCACGCCACACTTGCCCTCCACCTGGTTAAGGCGAGAGACAAGTGCAGCATGCGTTTCCGAAGCCTGCGCCGTGGTGTGTAGCGCCGTGAACTGGGGTTGTAGCTTGTGGACGACCTTGGTTTCCACGTTGGAGACCCGGGCCTCGACCGTGTTGAGCGTGGTGTTCAGCGATGTCAGCTGCTCGGCCAGCGGCCAGGTCACGTGCTCCTCCAGCACTGCGCGGATGTCATCCTTGCCGAGGGAGGAAGCCTGGGCTACCATGGTCCGGATTCTCCCGATTTCTGCCCTGCGCTGGTTGCCTCCTTGTTGATAACTAGATGGGTTTATATAATCTTGCATCCGAGCTGTCCTCTACTGCAGCTAGATCGAAACTGATGTAAGTATAATTTTTAACATACATATGTGTCTAGCTTGCGGGCTAGCTAGCATCCGGCCATGCTTCGGTCCGCGCCATGTACGTACTGAGGTGCCATTGTCGACTAGTTGAACATATGCAGTCACATATTAATTAATGAATGAATTAAACTCGTGCTCCCGTACGGAGCATTAAACCCGATGAATGGGTGGATGGATGGATGGGTGGGTACACCCAATCCTACCAGTCTAAGCTATCTACAAGCTATCTACAAAACAGTCCTATAACTATGGTGCCCGCGACCCTAGCTAGGGGTCTTGCCTAGCATGCTGCCCACGTGTGCGAACGCGAGGCTTCCCTGGACTGCAGGGGGTTTGTTGTCCTCTATGACCCGGGCCCACTTGGCCTAGTCCATCATCTTTTTCCAAGTCACGGAGAGGCCTAAAAAAAAAATTAAATTAAATTACATTATAACATGCATCCGTTGGGAGGTCATGTAGCACATATTCCTTGATGGGTGGTGGAAAGGAGAGAGCCGCGTAATCTAACTATGCTAACGCTAAGCTACCTAGTCTAGGAAAATCCTAACTGCCCTACTCGTCAAAACGCCTCCTCCGCTTGGGGGGAGGGGGCTTGCCCACAGGGTGGAGAGGCCTAGGTAGCCCCGGCCCCATATATCGATCATGTACGAGCTGCTCTTTGAAGGTGCGGGCCTTGCGGCTTACGTCGAGCTAACCTGGCTGGCCGGGCCCAGCCCACGTGAGGAGGTGCCTGCCCGCGGCTGGGTGGGGCGCAGCCCTGCAAAGGGGCCACGGGAGGTGTCTACCTGGTAGGTGCATGCGAGCTACGTGCCCTTCGAGCAGCAGGCGCCGCTGCTTGATGGTGCTGGTGATACTTGTGGCATGCCGAGGTACAAGTCCTCCTTGCGGACATGAGCAGCGTATCCTACACGGAAATTAATTGACCGCAGCATGTTGGTGAGGCGCGCCGTCCAGCTTGCTGGCGAGGTCAGCGGTGAGAGTCCACGTCTCTGCCCCGTACGTACGTAAGAACAGGAGTCACATATGGATCCGGTCTCTATTATAAAGGATGGTCACGATCTTGCAGTCGAACCACCCCCACGGAAGTGCACTGTATCAAGGAGACAACTCACGGAAGTGCACTGTATAGTTATGACTTGTGAGCCTCTATTATGTGCATACATATGTTGTAGTGTATCTAACAACATTATAAAAAATAAATAAACAAAAAACTTGCAGCGCCATGGGCGCTTCCAAATCATGGGCTAACCACATTGCCACGAACAGGTCTTCAAAGGCCATACAAAGTACAAAGGCCCCTTTCTCTCCTTGGCCCGACTCAAACCCACGTTCCCCACATAATAAATGAAAAATCTTGGGGTGGGGTGGGGGTGGCGATAATGGCACATTTCCGGCCTGTAACCGGTAAGGCGCTAAATCCAGAACTGTCTTGCATTTCTTGACATGTCAACCGTCTCTAGTCGCTACTGTATGAAATATGGGTGTTCAACGATCCCCACATGCATCAACAACAAGACACAACAAAAGTCCATGCAATGACCCCTATGTCCCCGCAACTCCCGCCTGGACCTGCGGCGGAGCATCCTGCTCCTTCCACGTCGCATCGGGCAGGGTGGGTATGGAAGCATCCGAGGCCCTCTGGTTCGTCTCCCTCTTCATCGCACTACTCGGTCTTGCTTGTCCACTGACCGACCTCCCTTGTACACTGACGGGTCTTCCTTTTGCACCATGGCTGGCATCCCCCTTAGCCCCTGGCTCCGCCCCCGCTGGCGCCTGCACGTGCCAGTAGCCCTGCCCTGCCTCCGCACCGGCCGCAGACATGCCCGCGTGCAGGACCAGGTTCCTGGGGGAGCAACCGGGGCCCACGCTCATGCGGTAATGCTGTACCGACGACTGCATCCGGTCCCTATGGGGCCTAGGGATACCAGGAGCCAGCGTGCCGCCGCCGCTGCCGCTGTCCACGTTAAAGTCATTCGAACGCTCCCACAGCCCATTGCCGCCAGGCCCCCGCAGCTGCCCACTCGGCCGTTGACCCGCCTCCATCCTGCTCGCGCGCTGCTGCAGCATCAGCGCCGTGTCCACGGACGCGCGCCGGTCCTGCGCCAGCTTGGCGTCCACGACCCCTGGCTGGGGGGAGACATACCCTGAGAAGCTCGACCCCCGCATGCTGGGCGGGCCCAGGTGTTCGCGACCATCATCGTCATCCTCCTCGCTACTGTCATCGTTGGAGTGATCGCCGCCGGACCCTGAGGACGAACGGCTGCCCTGGCTGTGACGGGGGTCCTTGTCATCGCCCCCCTCGTCCCCTTCGCCCTCTGCGTTCTCGTTGGTGCAGGCCTCATCGTTGTCCTCTAATGCTAGCCCCCGCATGTAGCGCAGATCGGACAGCCGCGCGCGTGTCATCTGGCGCGCGGCACGCACGTGGTGGAGGTGCGCGTTGATCGCTTCCCGCTTCATGCGCGCACGGATGAGGTAGCCGCGGAAGGCCGCCTGGGGTGAAAGGAAGGGGGGGGCGGGGGGCGGGGGGAGGGGCGGGGGCGGGAGCCGGGGGGCGGAGTACAGGTGCAGAATATTTGAGGAAATTAATTCATGATCATACTCATAATCATCCTCAGGGAACCGAGTGACCCAGCACCACTGTAGTATTCCCTCCTCGCGCCACATGGCCGCTTCAAGAATCCGTCTCCCCTCCACCGCTTAAGCTCCACTACCCCTCTCACCCGCAGCACGTTGGCTGCCTCACTGCCTTACCTGCACCCTCCTCCCTCCTCTCCCCATCTGGTGCACAATGGCCCCCCTATTCCCCCCCCCCCCCCCCCCGGCAAGATCACTGCCACCCACCCCTTTCCTTGCTGAACGACCATGGCCGTCTACTGCCCCCACCTGCACAGCACTGCCCCTCTATCCCCTTCACGCCCCCACCTGCACAATGATGTCGCGCTACTGCCACAACCCCACCTGCACAATGATGTCGCGCTACTGCCACAACCCCACCTGCACAATGATGTCGCGCTACTGCCACCCACCCACCTGCAAGATGATGTCGCGCTACTGCCACAACCCCACCTGCACAATGATGTCGCGCTACTGCCACACACCCACCTGCAAGATGATGCCGCGCTACTGCCACACCCCCACCTGCACGATGATGTCGCGCTACTGCCACACCCCCACCTGCACGATGATGTCGCGCTACTGCCACACCCCCACCTGCACGTTGATGTCGCGCTACTGCCACCCCCCGACCTGCACGATGATGCCGCACTACTGCCACACCCCCACCTACACGATGATGTCGCGCTACTGCCACCCCCCACCTGCACGATGATGTCAAGTTAAATTTCCCTCACCTGCACGATGATGTCAAGTTAAATTTCCCTCACCTGCACGATGATGTCGAGTTAAATTTCACTCACCTGCATACTAATATGAATACTAGTATGTTATATTATACTTACTAATTATATTCACCAGCATACTATCGGGCCCACCCATCCCCTTTACGTCGTCACTTGGATGATGATGTCCATCTGCATACTTCACCTGCACAAGGATAGCAATCGATTACCTTCACCTGCACAACGATGGCGGCCTATCGCCCTCGCGTGCACGATGATGGCCGCTATGCCCTTCCTTTAACGCCCTCACCTCCACAATGATTGTGAGCTACCGCTATCCCCTGTACACATGATGGCCGCCTACGCCCTGCCTAAACCTCACCTCCACAATGATTGTGAGCTACTGCTATCCCCTGTACACATGATGGCCGCCTACGCCCTGCCTAAACCTCACCTCCACAATGATTGTGAGCTACTGCTATCCCCTGTACACATGATGGCCGCCTACGCCCTGCCTAAACCTCACCTCCACAATGATTGTGAGCTACTGCTATCCCCTGTACACATGATGGCCGCCTACGCCCTGCCTAAACCTCACCTCCACAATGATTGTGAGCTACTGCTATCCCCTGTACACATGATGGCCGCCTACGCCCCGCCTAAACCTCACCTGCACGATGATGGCAACCTACATCCGTTCCAGACCTCACCTGCACAATGATCGCGGCTTCGATCGGGTCCAGCTGCCGCAGCCGCTCCTTGCGCCTCCGCCTCGACTCGGCCCTCGCCCGCTCCTTTGCCCGCGCCTCTGCGTCCTCCCTCAGCTTGGCCACCCGCTTCTCCAGATCTGTGAGCTCGTCCTCGCCCCGCGCGTTCCGGCGCGACAGCCCGTTGGCACTCCGCTGCCGACCGTGAGGCCCCCCGCTCTTGAACCCCCGCCGGGCACTCCCCAAGGCCTCCTCGAGCTCATCCGCACGAAATGTGATCTCCCCGGTCGAGCCGCCCCCGTACTCGTCCCACGGGGGGCCCCCCTCGCCCGCATCGATCGCTGCCACATGGCTCTGGAGACTGGCCTGCAACACCTCGAGACTCGCGCGGCTGTTGAAGCTGGGGGCAGCCGACAGAAATGCGGGGGAGCGCATGCCGCCACCGCCTGCAGCCACCGAGAGCGAAGACGGCGATGACGGCAGGAGCGCGGTTGTGTTGTTGTTACTGCCGGCCACAACACCGGCCACGGATGCTGGCCGCGTGGCGGCTAGCTGATCACTCGTGAGGCTGAAGCGGGCGCTGAGCAGGCGATTGCGTTTGTCCGGGCCGCCGGCCCGGGGTTGGCTGCCGCCGCCGCCCCTCTGCCCGTCGCCCCCTTTCCCAGCCCCCTTTCCACCCGCCTTGCTAGCCCCCTTGACGCTACTCGTCCGTTCGTGCTTATGCTGCGGACGTGGCCGCCCAACGTGGCGATCCACGCGCAGAGAGGCCAAGTCCCCCGCTGTGTCACTTCCCGAATCCGGCCCCATTCCCGCGACCTCCGACCCCGCGACACTTTCCACAGAGCACGCGACATCGCTCACGGCCGCGGTGGTCGCAAGCGAGGGCCGGACTTGCAGAGGGGGTTCCCACCGCCCCGTGTCCACGCGCGCATGCTTGCCCCGCAACGAGTGGCTCGTCCCGAGCGAGGGCTGAGATGGGCTGGAAGTCAGCCCGCCGTAGGCCCCCGCCCGGGCACCATTACGGCCCATCGCCGTGAACGGGCGCGTGGAGTTTCGGTACCCTTCCGTCGCCGGGCGGACTAGCCCAGGGGAGACCCGCACCCAACCTGGGAGCGGGCCGAGGATGCTGGGGGAGGAGGGACACTTGTCGAGGACAGGGTTGCCGTGCTCGTCCCACAGCGTCTCGTCGGCGGGGCTCTGGATTGGGTCCTCGAGGCGCACACGCATGGGCGACTTACGCGGCTTCTTGTGGACCATGGGCGCAGGGAGCACGCTCTGGTGGGGCGTCGCGGCCAGGTGCGTCCACTGGCCGCCCGCGACCTGGCGGTTTGAATCGGGGGTGTCATACACATACACAGTGTTTACGTGACGTGAGAAGGTAAACAGCGAGATCGTATGTATCCATGTGAAAAGGGGCTTACGCATGCGTACTACAGGCATTATGTTATAAGTATCATGTGGGAATGCGTACTATAGGCATCATGCAGCCATGTGTACTAAAGCATATCCATGGGCGCTAAAACTGCTGGGAGGGGAGGGGAGGGGAGGGGAGGGGAGGGGAGGGGAGGGGAGGGGAGGGGAGGGAGGGGAGGGAGGGGAGGGGAGGGAGGGGAGGGGAGGGGAGGGAGGGGAGGGAGGGGAGGGGAGGGGAGGGGAGGGGAGGGAGGGGAGGGGAGGGGAGGGGAGGGAGGGGAGGGGAGGGGAGGGAGGGGAGGGGAGGGGAGGGAGGGGAGGGGAGGGGAGGGGAGGGGAGGGGAGGGGAGGGGAGAGGGAGGGGAGGGGGGGGGAGGGGAGGGAGGGGAGGGGAGGGAGGGGAGGGGAGGGGAGGGGAGGGGAGGGGAGGGGAGGGGAGGGGAGGGAGGGGAGGGGAGGGGAGGGGAGGGAGGGAGGGGAGGGGAGGGGAGGGGAGGGGAGGGAGGGGAGGGGAGGGGAGGGAGGGGAGGGGAGGGGAGGGAGGGAGGGGAGGGAGGGGAGGGGAGGGAGGGGAGGGGAGGGAGGGGAGAGGGGAGGGAGGGGAGGGGAGGGGAGGGGAGGGAGGGAGGGGGGAGGGGGGGAGGGGAGGGGAGGGGAGGGAGGGGAGGGGAGGGAGGGGGGGGAGGGGAGGGGAGGGAGGGAGGGAGGGGAGGGAGGGAGGGGAGGGAGGGGGGAGGGGAGGGGAGGGGAGGGAGGGGAGGGGAGGGAGGGGAGGGAGGGGAGGGGAGGGGAGGGGAGGGGAGGGAGGGGAGGGAGGGGAGGGGAGGGAGGGGAGGGGAGGGAGGGAGGGGAGGGGGGGGGAGGGAGGGAGGGGAGGGGAGGGGAGGGGAGGGGAGGGGGGGAGGGGAGGGGAGGGAGGGGAGGGGAGGGGAGGGGAGGGGAGGGGAGGGGAGGGGAGGGGGGAGGGGAGGGAGGGGAGGGAGGGGAGGGGAGGGGAGGGGAGGGGAGGAGGGAGGGGAGGGGAGGGAGGGAGGGAGGGGAGGGAGGGGAGGGAGGGAGGGGAGGGGAGGGAGGGGAGGGGAGGGGAGGGGAGGGAGGGAGGGGAGGGGAGGGAGGGAGGGAGGGGAGGGAGGGGAGGGAGGGGAGGGGAGGGGAGGAGAGGGGAGGGAGGGGAGGGGAGGGGAGGGGAGGGGAGGGGAGGGAGGGGAGGGAGGGGAGGAGGGGAGGGGAGGGGAGGGGAGGGGAGGGGAGGGGAGGGGAGGGGAGGGGGGATCAATCAGTACTTACGACTGATTGATCATTACTCTAAGGATTCATTCCGCCCCATGGACCGCTGCAACCAATCGAAGGTAATGCAAATTAAAATAATCATATGTATGTCGGCTGACGCCAGTCGCCTAACCCACTAGCAGCCTACTAGCAACCCGGCAACCATTGAGCAACCCCCTAACACTGGCCGCGCACCCTTGGCTAACATACTATACATCCGCGCCCACGCACCTGCACGCGCTTCTCCACCTGTACGAGTGCGGTGCGGATGCGAGCATACTCCGGCAGCGTGACGAGCGACGGCAGCAACTCGAGCATGCGGCGCACGTACAGCCGGCACACCGCCAGGCCAGCGCTCACGCAGTGCCGCCGCTCCGTGAGCACGGCCACAGGGACGCGTACCCAGTCGGTCATGACGTTATCGACCGCGCAGAGGAGTCCCGGGAGCTCCAGCATGCCAGGGATATCTGGAGATAGACGCTTCCAGAGCTCGGTCAACAAGGTTACCAGGTTTTCGGTGATGTGCCGCTTGTAGGGGCCGCCGTTGCCCTGGCTCTTGAGCTGGAGGAGCGCAAAGGGGATGAGGTCGACGACCACGGAGGTCACAGCTGGGGTGTCCTCGTCCTCGCATTGGTATTCCGGCAAGTCACCGCTCAGGACGGCGTTGACGACATCCACCACCGTGTCCCCTTTGCCCATGCGGCGCGAGCGCGTGAAGTCCACGTTCAGGATCGCCTTGGTGAGCTCCATGACGAGCCCGGCGCTGCCCCGTTCCAGTTGGATCTCGTTGACCAGGTTGTAGACGAACCGGTGGTTGAGCAGGTATTTCGTCAAGCCCGGCCGCCGCACCTCCACGTCCCAGTGCATCAGCGAGTCAGCGAATTTGGGCTGCTCCAGGAAAAACGTTGCGTTGCGGACGACGTACGCTAGCGCGGAATCCAGGCAGAGCAAGGGACTGTTGACGTCGTCGCGAGGTAGGCGCGGCGGCTCGGCCTCGTTGGGTTTCCCAGCCAATTTGGGCATCGCCATAATCGATTAGTTGCAATTTCAACAGGCTAATGCAAAGAAAGTCTTACTGGTCTCAGCAGAAGATTTGTAAATTACATGGCTACGTAAATTAATTATAGATTCTGAGTAAACGGACACTCGCAGGCGATTCATGGCTCAGGGTTCGGCCAATTGCGCAAGCAGCTCGCGGCATACTTGCTGGCAGCGATTCTCCCCAGTTGGAAAACGATGGATACGGACTCACAAGATATGTTGTGCCATCAAGTACCAAAAATAACGGCCGCATATGCCGACGTGTTCGATAATTAATTATGGAATAGCTCCATGTCGTCCCAAAGAACTGCCTACCCGAGACTATACATGGGTTTCTAATGGCCTGAACAGCTCTTCTCAATTTCTCCTTTCGAAACACGAAAAGAAAAGCAAGTCGAAATTGCGAAGTCCAAGTCAGCCCTGTAATACATTCTCAACGTGTGACTGCCTTCAACTAGTCCTCCATAACCCAAGCCGGTGCGACACCGGTATTGTATTGGGTATTTCTAAAGCAGCGTCATATATAGAATGCGGATGCCAGTCGGCAGTCGCGGGTCGCCCCACTCGCCAGACGAATGGTCATTAGGACTGTCGACGTATAGCAGTACGTACGCATACACCAATTGCGTATTACACACTGTACACTGCACAGACACCTACAGACACCACGTCTTGGACAGTGCATCCGCTGCGCGAGCCCCGCGGATGACCAGGAAACAGCTCGGTAGAGCCGCCAGGGACAAGTAGGTGCGGACGGCGACAAAACCCCCCACGCGAGCCGCGCCGCGCCGCGCCACGCCTGCGGCAAGCTTGACAGAATGCCACTAGCTTCCCGCCATCAGCGTTCAAACGCGCGAGCGCACCCGTGTCAGATGCAAGCGGCACGAAACCTGAGCGGCCTTGGGTAATTCCCGCCAAGCCGAGTCTCAGACCATTTTCGACTAGAGACAAGGCGACAACAGCTGACTATATTTTCCGTTTTCCACCCATTTTCGTGTATATACTCACTTCCCGCTCGGCCTTGCCAAGCTGCAACGAGCAAGTCGTTTGCTTTTGCCAAAATTGTTGGGTTCTGAGAGGACCTATCTGCAATTGCTTGCCCATCTGTCAAGATTGGCAACTGGTACTCCAGCTTCGCTGCTTGAGGCGCATCGTGTTACGAGGTGGTCTGAGCAGTTGAAGTGAGTAGTCTGAAGGGAATTGTTTTGCCATGTACAACGGGGAAGCTAATGCGTTCGCCGGCGGCGGGTTCGTGCCCACACAAGACGGCAATGTTTCATCCTCACCAGCGGGAGGCGGGGGACGGGTACGTTGGCAGCTCAATTCTGGACTGGCTAATGAATAATTGGGATGGCTGGCGGGCTTCTCTTTGCATGAATATATGTAAAATGCTCACGCGCACATGCATGATGGGCTCCGCGTACGATTCCCGCCAACTTGTAACCCATGCCGCAAAATTCTGAAAGCGTATGAACTTCGTAATCCACTGATCTTGCTCTGTTTGACGAGCAGGGCGGGCGCAGCAGGAACGACTCCCTGTTGCCCATGACCGTTAAAATGATGTCGGACTGCGTCGTCCGGAACGACGAAGGCATCAGTTACGACACCATCCACAATATCAACAATGTAAGGCTCCGAGAAATTAGATTGCCGTAATGATGAGCTTGCCTGTCCTGAGTGGTGTATACAAGGAGTGACGACGGACTCAAGATTCACAATAGATCATTAGGGTCACATGTTCTTGTGTAAATCTCGCTGACGCCACACCATCGCTTTCACTGGTTCGTTTCGGCGGTGTTTGCACACATGCGCATGCATGTGGCCACGTTTCAAAACACATGCTTTGTGCAGACATACCAGGCCCCCTACCTCCATGCCCGTTATGTTTGAGCAGCCGTGGACCAGTCTTTCCTCCTGCCCCTGAAACCAACGTAGCATGGCATGGTACCCCCATCACATCTCCCCGTAATCAGCACGCCATGTTTTGTTTTTTTTTCACACAAACGTCTCTCTCTCTCTCTCTCTCTCTCTCTCTCTCTCTCTCTCTCTCTCTCTCTCTCTCTCTCTCTCTCTCTCTCTCTGTCTCTGTCTCTGTCTCTCTTTTATGGACAGGTACTGACATGGACAACATACTCTGATTTCTACGTCAACAACAACTTTGGCAGCTGTCTCATAATGTTTGCACGCCCTGCCCTGCCGTGGCTTGGGCGGGCGGGCATGTCCCCCATCGAGGCAGTTGCTGACCCCCTTGCATCGAGGGTTTACCCCATCGGAGCAGTTTTTGACCAAACACACCTGCTGCAAACGCACAAAGCTTGCTGGTGGTCGGTCGTTGCGAAGTCTTTTGTTCCTGCCTCTTATTCTTTTTTCCGAGTCTGGCTCGTTACGTTCTGATTTGTCATGGTGTACTTAGTATTACTGGTTCAAGGAGAGGGTATCTCCAAACAGGAAATTTTGCAAATAGTTTTGTGTTTTGTGTGTCAAGGGCTGTGACACCCTTACGGAGGCCACCATGGCAAAGTTGCATGGGGCATACATGGGTGAGAGATTTACATGAGTGGCGTCGACACCACTTCTTCTGTGATTCGGTCACCTTTAGCTGTATTCGCCGTCGTCCTTTTTGCCGTGTGTTCGACACCTGTATGCCGGGTGCTTATCTAATTATGGGACATAATGAGTTAGGGGAATGAGACAGGCAGTTATGCGAGTAGATCGCAACATCAATGTGCTTATATACAATTTATGTGCTTCTCTACATACTTGCTTCTCGCCTTGGCCTTACTGGCCAGGTCACCATCGTGGGCCGGGTGACCGAGGCCAACCCGACAAACGTGAACGTGATCTACCTGGTGGATGACGGCACCGGTGTTGCCAAGACAAAATTATGGTGAGTGGCGTGTGTTGCCAAGGCAAAACTATGGTAACGGCACAGGTGTTGCCAAGACAAAACTATGGTGAGTGGCGCGTGTTGCCAAGGCAAAACTATGGTAACGGCACAGGTGTTGCCAAGACAAAACTATGGTGAGTGGCGCATGATGCAAGGCAAAACGATGGTGAGCGACTCGCGCTGACGATGGAATGCACGGGCAAATGGTAGCTAGTATCACATGCGTGGCCACTGGATGAGCATCTGGATCCTATTCAAGGGGAAAAGGCATCTGGATCCTATTTAAGGGGAAAAGGCATCTGGATCCTATTTAAGGGGAAAAGGCATCTGGATCCTATTTAAGGGGAAAAGGCATCTGGATCCTATTTAAGGGGAAAAGGCGTAGGCATAAGACATGTACACATCTCACATGTAAGTAAGCATAACAAACGTGGGAATCCGATTGGCATCGGGAAATTCAGAAACCAGGTTGGTGGGAAGGTGGTTGCGTCTGGGCCATGAAAGTAAAGGGTTTGGGGAAGCTTTTGCACTCTGAAGCCATCAAGGCTATGAATTGTGCACAGGCCTTCAGGACAGGTCGATGGACTGCTGTGTGTCTGGTGGTCCCACGGTTGGTTCCTTTCCAGGGCAGGAAAAAGTCATCTCGAAACTCCTATCACTATTTCTTATCCCTGGATGCCCAAGGCGTACATCTTCCCGGCGGTCCGTCCCGCCACGTTGTTCTCTGGGAAGTCCCGAGGGAAGCCATCCTGCCCCCTGGCTGTGCTATTTAATTACCAGTATCAGCATGCTCGCCGGTGGTGGTGAGGGGGGCTTTCTTTGTGTATACGCATGGCATTCCATGGCGTTGGCCCAGCGTGCCTCTGTGTGGGAGGCAAGTGCAGTGCGGCCTGTGTACTGGTAGGGGCAGACCACGTCGTTTCTTTCTTGCTGTGGGGGCGGCGTAATGAGGGTGAAGTTGGTGAGTGTGATTTCAACCGTGGTCCTATGACAGTCCTAAGATGGTCCTGTGGCGGTCCTATGATGGCCCTATGATGGTCCTATAATGGTCCCATGATGGTGCCATGATTATGAATTTTGATGGTCCTACGATGGTCCTATGATGGTCCTATGATGGTCCTATGATGGTCCTATGATGGTCCCATGATGGTCCTATGATGGTCCCATGATGGTCCTATGATGGTCCTATGATGGTCCTATGATGGTCCTATGATGGTCCTACGATGGTCCTATGATGGTCCTACAATGATCCTATGATGGTCCCATGATGGTCCTATGATGGTCCTATGATGGTCCTATGATGGTCCTATGATGGTCCTACAATCATGGTCCTATGATGGTCCTACAATCTTGGGCCTGTGATGGTCCTACAATGATTTTACAATGGTCCTGCTATGATGTCACTCCTTGTCATGCTGGCCAATGACTCCCCTGCGGTGCCATCTCTGTGGTGGGATGCCTGTCCTGGTCCCACACCACTGCCTGTCCGGGTCCCACGGCAGGTTGGAAGGAGGATCCGATGAGGACCCCCAAATCTACCCGTACGTATCCCCAGCAGACCTCGTCCGATCCCGCCTCGCACTTGTCATGTCACCGTGTTGCCAAGCGCGTGGGCAGGTGGTTGTTATGTCGGAATCCAGCCACCCGTAGCGGACGCACGGCTGCGCGGTCAAGTGCTCTCCTCTCGGCTTCAGAGTCCTCTCCTCTTAGGGAATCCCACCCACCCCTTGCACAGGCTAGTTCCCTTTACAGGCTGTCTGGCGCTCGGTTGCCGGAAGAGTAGCACTAGAGTCATGCTAGCTTAGACCCAAGCGGCTGAGGTCTAGGCTAGCTTAATTCGAGTGTCATTCAGGCTGTTGCCTCGCCAGCTAGGTGGATTACAGTCCACTTCATCTTTATGGAGTTGTTGTGAAGGCCAGACTCAGCGTGGCCTGCGGCACATGCCCTGAAGAGTGTCTTCGAGAAAGAATCAAAGGTGGTCGATCATGCATCGGCGAGGTTGTGCGGCCCCAAACCCGCTGTTGTATGCGTAGCTGGCTGCCTCGCCTGTTACTCATCAAGCCTTGGCCACAGCTTTGCCAGTTGAGGTTGGCAGCACAGGGTTGCCACGTTGTTGCACGTGCGTGTGAGGTTGGTGGTACTGGGGCAGTAGCGGTGATAGCGGTGATGGCGGTGATGGCGGTGATGGCGGTGATGGCGGTGATGGCGGTGATGGCGGTGATGGCGGTGATGGCGGTGATGGCGGTTCTAGGGTAGCTGGAGGATGTCATGATGTTGCGGGTGACAGGCCAAAGGAGAGGTCAAACAAGAGGTCAAACAAGATATCGTTTACAAATGAGGGGATACTGCTTTCTGTGGCACGCGGCATTCTCTGTAGTTTAAGTGGGCCTCCGCGTTGTCTTATCGTACAATGCTGTTCGCCCCCCCTTCCTCTCCCACCTTACCTCCCACCTTTCCTCTCCTCCCCCCCCCCCCCGCCCGCCCTTCCCTCCTTGGTGGTTTTCCCGCTTGTTTCCTTTCCGACTGTTTCCTCCAGGCCGGGCACGTACGTGCGCGTGAGCGGTGCACTCAAGGAGTTCAACCAAGCGCTGGAGATCAACGCGTTCCGCATCATGTGAGTGGATAAGTAGACCCTTTCTCAGAACACGGACACCGACTAGCTTGGTACGACTAATTTAGTCGTACCAATAGTCGTACTTCACCGATCGTACATGCACGTTTTCTGAAAACGCTCTGCTGCAGATTCCAGCACGGCCCGAGGCACACCCTACCTAGACTACGCTAGTCGTACCACGGCTAACCTACCCCGACTATGTTCCGGTTTTCGCAGAAATAGTCGGCGTAGATGAGTCGTGGTACGACTGATTTCCCCAAAACGCGCCGCGCTAGGAAATTAGTCGTAGTAAATAGTCGGACTTGGCGGTCTTCAGAGGGGGTCTTGTATCAGCCCTTGCAAGCTGTGGCACGGAGGAGGATGCACGTGAGCGTGGGCCCGCTGGAGATCTCCTCAACGCATTCCGCATCATGTAGCCCTGAAAGCCTGATTAATTTCGCATTTTGTCAGTGGGTACCTGCTAGCCTTATGCTGCGTGCCGCATCACGGGAGAATGCGAGTTGATCGCAGATCAATGGGACTGTCGTAGGTGTGATGTAGCCACGTTGAAAGCCATTCTAAAGTACTCTTTTCCGTCATGACTTGCTGGGGCATCCCCTGACCCTTGCGCTTTGGCATATTGTTATGGACGTCTGTTGTTGTGGCAAATCGACTTTGCTGTGCGTTCTATTCGTCAGTCACTCCGGCTGCCTGGTCCACGGAACTAGGCCCCCGCAGCGTCAACTGGTTTCATTAATGATGGCTTGTTCGTCCGTGTGATTACTCATCATCGGCATCGTGGCCCGACCGTCCGTGTCATCCGTGCCCATGCTCCGGGGCTCCGTGCTGTCGCCCGCAGGGAGATCACCGACTACAATGAGGTCACGCTGCACTTCATCGACTGCATCCACGAGTACTTAGCGCTCACAAAGCAAAAGAAGGTGAGCGGCTCACACATCATATTTGTAAAGAAGATGCACTGGTTTCCTGGTTGGTCAACGAGGGATGTAATAGGGATATAAGCGCGATGCACTGGTGTCCTGGTTGGTCACCGAGGGGTGTAATAGGGATATAAGCGCGATGCACTGGTGTCCTGGTTGGTCACCGAGGGATGTAATAGGGATATAAGCGCGATGCACTGGTTTCCTGGTTGGTCACCGAGGGATGTAATAGGGATATAAGCGCGATGCACTGGTTTCCTGGTTGGTCACCGAGGGATGTAATAGGGATATAAGCGCGATGCACTGGTGTCCTGGTTGGTCACCGAGGGGTGTATTAGGGATATAAGCACGATGCACTGGTGTCCTGGTTGGTCACCGAGGGATGTAATAGGGATATAAGCGCGATGCACTGGTGTCCTGGTTGGTCACCGAGGGATGTAATAGGGATATGAGCACGATGCACTGCATTGAATAGGCATCCAGGTGTCCTCTGCATTCCCAAATCATAGGAAGGTGACCAGCTCCCTAGTTAGGGAAGCGGGCGTATGCGGGTGTCTCGTCGGATATGGACTGCCAGTCCTGGTCTTATTAGGGATAGGGCTGCTTAGGGTTTTAAGCTCAAGTCACTACCAGCATGTACCCGGGTAAACAATAGGCCGGGAAACGGTAGGCCGATCGGCCCTGGATTTCGCTACACTGGCAGCATTGATTTCGACCCGCTCTGCTGTTACTGCATGCTTGCGTTTAGGCATATGCCTGCATTCCCTGCGTTTAGGCTCATCGGGCAGCTGTTAAGTCTCCTGCCCTTTGTGGCAAGATAGGCACTAAGGACAGTCGTTCAACCTCCCGGCTACCCCAGTCCTTGCGATCTCAGCTTAGGTGCATTCTAAGGTAAGGCGCGCTCTAAGGCAATTGCTGGTGCTTCGCAAGGCAACATCCTCCCTAAGGGGTTGGCTTGCAATCATGCTGTATAAGGAAGCATACGGCGCTAGTGTCCATGGCCGCAGAGCCCACCCAGAGCGTCCGCATATCCAGCCGGGCCCAGTAGGTAGAAAGGGCTACCCTTCCTGGGGAATGAAGGGAAGAATAAGAGAGGGGGGGGGGGGGCCCAAGAGCATGGGGGCCTCTCCCACAGTTGGCCTTTTCCCACAGTATGCCAGTATGCCACCTCTGCGACGGAAGCGTGCTTCTGCTCTTTCCCTCGCCCGTAGCCTACCTTTCCATTGGCACAAGTCCCCTCTTTCCCTTGCCCGTTGCCTATCTATCCGCTGGCACAAGTCCCCTCTTTCCTTGTCCCTGAAACCCGCGACTTCTCTTTCTCTGTACCCTGAGCATGCACCGTCCATTTGTATTGCTTTCACAGCATCCATTTGCGATGCCACAGCTGGTACCGATGTGATTGCTTATCAAGAGAGCTTCACAACTTGTTATTGTGTCCCTGGGACCCTGCGTGGCGTGTGGCCCGTCGCAGATTGCGGAAGGTGGTGGCGGGGCCCACCCAGCAACAAGCACGACCACGCCTGTGCGGGGGCCGGCTCCGGCAAACGTGGCTCAACAGGTGAGCTGTCTACCTATGTACAGGGTCCAGTGTAGTCCGTGTGGGTCAATTCACATGCGCACACCACTCTCTCTCTCTCTCTCTCTCTCTCTCTCTCTCTCTCTCTCTCTCTCTCTCTCTCTCTCTCTCTCCCCCCCTCCCTCTCTCTCTCTCTCTCTCTCTCTCTCTCTCTCTCTCTCTCTCTCTATCTCACACACACACACACACGCACTCTCTCTCTCTCTCTCTCTCTCTCTCTCTCTCTCTCTCTCTCTCTCTCTCTCTCTCTCTCTCTCTCTCTCTCTCTCTCTCTCACACACACACACACACACACACACACACCACACACTCTCTCTCTGTCTCTCTCTCCCCTCTCCCCCCCCCCCCCCCCCCCCCCCCCCCCCCCCCCCCCCCCCCCCCCCCCCTCTCTCTCTCTCTCTCATCACTCTCTCTCTCTCTCTCTCTCTCTCTCTCTCTCTCTCTCTCTCTCTCTCTCTCTCTCTCCCTCTCTCTCTCTCTCTCTCTCTCTCTCTCTCTCTCTCTCTCCCCCCCCCCCCCCCCCCCCCCCCCCCCCCCCCCCCCCCCCCCCCCTCACTCACTCACTCTCTCCCGCCCCCCCCCCCCCCCCCCACACACACACAAAATCGTTAGGAATGATCAGTGGAGAAACCCAACCCAAAGGGATGGGCCGTCTACTTGTTCCTGCTAGGCTCCACCCAGTTGAAACCCCGGACAAGAGGGGGAGGATTCGTCAATGCTACGGGGGAGTCCTTGGATAAGGGAGAATGGGTGGGCCTTTCAACGCCATCTCACCCATGGTTACTCCCTATTCTCTCACCCTAAGGTTTCTGCTTATAGACCGCCTCGTGGGGTATCTTCTGGGGCTCCATCATGGACCTGATGTAAGACATGGGACACAGGGCCCAGGGCCCAGGGCCCAGGGCACAGGGCACAGGGCACAGGGCACAGGGCACAGGGCACAGGGCACAGGGCACAGGGCACGGGGCGCAGGGCGCAGGGCGCAGGGCGCAGGGCGCAGGGCGCAGGGCGCAGGGCGCAGGGCGCAGGGCGCAGGGCGCAGGGCGCAGGGCGCAGGGCGCAGGGCGCAGGGCGCAGGGCGCAGGGCGCAGGGCGCAGGGCGCAGGGCGCAGGGCGCAGGGCGCAGGGCGCAGGGCGCAGGGCGCAGGGCGCAGGGCGCAGGGCGCAGGGCGCAGGGCGCAGGGCGCAGGGCGCAGGGCACAGGGCACAGGGCGTAGGGCGCAGGGCACAGGGCGTAGGGCGTAGGGCACAGGGCGTAGGACTAGGACATAGGACATAGGGCATAGGGCATAGGGCACTGGAGATACGAGATAGGACAGGGCAGCATATAGGCGGCATGCAGACAGTGCCACAAAGCAGTGCCATGGAAGGTGGCGCAAGGACTGCTGGCTGAGTTTTACTGGCTGGTCTCAGGCTGGATAGTCCTGAATCCACTTTTTCGAGTATTGCGCATGCCCTACGGCGCACTAAGTTTACTTGTGCGATTACTTGCCTGTGGAGAATCCTGGTGGTGAGTATGTGTCGCGCTCCTGTATGTATTGCGCTCTCCTGGCTGAGCGGCACTCGCCGATGTTGTCATTGTTGTCATCACTGTTGTTGACCTTGTGGTTGTGACATTAGATTTCATGGTTAATTCTGCCTTCCATGCATGCCCATGAAATTGCACGTGAAAATGCACGCGAAAATGCACATGAAAATGCACATAAAAGAAAAGCATTGGATGTGGCCCCTAGCCCCTGCCTGTGTTACGTTGAACTCGGATCCTTGCTGCCACGCTGACCGCTTTTTCCCATTATCATTTTTCTTCCGTCACCCGTTCTTGCATGGTGGCCATTCTTGCATGGTTCCCGCATCCTGCCACCGCCACAGTATCACCAACCCCACACGAGCGCGCCAGCAGCAGGGGGCGCGATGGACCTCCCTTCCAGGATCATGGCAATCTACAACGACCCTGCCACGTTTGCGTAAGTTCTGTCCCCCACGCTGAGTAATTTTTGTATTATGGTAGTAATGTATATACTCCCAGCAAAATGGTTATGCCTCAACCACCTCCACAGACATGATCCTCTTGGGCTTGTTGTTTCGAACTTGAATGTTTCATGTCTCGAATTTACTGTCATCCTATGACGAGTACATCGTGTTAGACAACACAGAAAGGGCGTCCTCTGGCGAGTTTATTGTGCTAGGAAACATAGTTAGCGCTGTGAAATAAGGGCTGCCTTGTGTTTAGCGAAGAAGAAACTGAGAGGGCATCGTAGCTACTGCCCCGCATCAACATAGGGCATCAACATAGGCCTCTGGCATGCTCGCTTGTGCCGACTTGATGGATCCTGCCACAGGCTTGAGGAATCAGGCTTCACAAATCCTGCCATCATATACTGCCTACATATGCTTGGCACCCCTCTCCGGTAAAGAGGCTTTTCGCAGTTGGGCTGTTTCGAAACGTTAAGTGAGATGCCTTCGGATCAGGAGACTCACACAGCCGCGAAATCATGCCAAAGGTCCTATGTTCGATTCCTTGCTGGTAGCTTCTAGGCTTTCTTACTTTCTGTGTTCCGCGGAATCTCAGATTTGGGCAGCTAGCGTTTTCACGTCTGTTGCTTTCTGACGACAATATACTGCCATCTTACTACACTGCCATCATATGCTGGGCTGTTTTACTAGGCTGCCATCACATGCTGCCATCTGGCATATACTTGCAATGCTGTTATCGAATGCTGCCTCTCTCCGCATTTTGCTTTGCTGCAGGCGCAAGAAGGACCTGCACGTCAAGGACCTCCCCGACTTCCTTGGGAGGGGTGTGCCCATGGACCAAATCCGGTGGGTGACAGTCTTGGGTGCTTTTTTTGGACGCTTACTGTATGCCGCAGTAGTCCGTATTTTTGTGCCAGTATCGGTTTGCCAGTTTAAGCTGGGCTCTGTTGTGTATAAGTCACGGCTGTACCTTCCATGCAGCTGTACCTTCCATGCATCCTTATTCTAGGTGGTTGTCCTTGTTCTAATTCTCCTTAGACTCTCACCAATGGCTCACATGGCCAGGATTGGCAAGTCATCGAGCGTCCGCACAGGATATAAATGTGTGCGGTCCGGCGCGGATTCTAAGGGAAGGTGGCTGCACGGATGTGTCTGCATTCAGGGTGTGGGTCACGCCTGGTCTCACCTGTATTGTCTCACTGTTTTCATTGGTATGGCATGCCAGCTCAGCAATGTATGGGTTACTTTGAACAGGGGATCCCGGCCTAGATCGTCTCGAACAGGTCTCGCAACGTCTCTGCGAATCTTTTCCTAATGCTTTCCTGCACTGGGGCTTCTGGCACCCGTCCCTCCCTGGGCAACCCTTCCTCCCGCAGGCGGGCGCTGGACCACTTGACGTCGGAGGGCCACCTGTACTCGACGACGGACGAAGACCATCTCATGTCGACCTCCTACCAGGGATAGCGATGCCCCCCCCCCCCCCCCCCCCAAAAAAAAAAAAAAAAAGGGATAGTGAAAACACATGGATGTGCATGTACGTCGGGTAGTGACGCCACGAATACATATGGACAACGGCTTTACACCGTGGCTTATAACCACGTCCGTTTTGCACACCCTGGATTTAGGATGTGCATGTGCAACGGATCGCAAGGTCAAGGCGCCCGCACGAATGCCTCGGTGTGTACACACACTGTAATGAGACCTATGCGCGCATGCACATATCAGCAGTAAGAGAATGGGCCCAAGGTTCTCCAGCGACTGCCCAGCGTCGAACCGCCTTGCACGTGCAGGGGTGCAATACGAGCATGCCGTGCGACATAAACTGGATAATCCGAAATGGCTGTAGAGCTAAGAGGGCAGGGAGAGTGCCTGCATGCCTCGGCAGCTAGCCAAGTCACGCGTCGACCCATATCTTTTATTCGTATATGTTATACTGCATTCGTACGGCGGCAGTAGCGAAATACTAAGTCGCACGGTGCAGTACCGGCGCGGCGTCCAATTCGAGACTTGGGACAATTTGCCCAAGTCCCAAACACTAGGGAAATGGGACTGCCACGCTACTGTACGGACCAAATTACTTGTCCCGACTTGTCAAACAAATTATATGGGCGTGTCAGGCTCATTGAGTAGATTAATGATGAATGTTTACATGTCGAAAACTTTGCATTAATTAATTAATTGATTCCATCATCAATATTGTTACGATAAGTTTGCCAAGTCCCTAAAATGGCCCTGCCACGCTAGTGCACAGACCAAACTACTTGGACATCCAATTGTCAAATAAATTATATGGGCATGTCAGGCTCATTCTGATCAGACACTCCGCAAAGGTGAAAACCTTTGCGTTCAGTGCCGGGCCGCGGAAAACGCGGAAAACGCGATCTGCAAATGAATCCGACCGGAATCGAACTGGGGACCTCTCGCACCAATTTTGCTGACTATAGGACGGACGTCTCCGGTTACCATGGCATCGCCAACTTACACCTACAGTCATCCGCAAAAGTTCTCCTGTCCGGGGAGTGATGCAAGCCTTTCGGATTTGGTACTAGATAAATCACTCGAGATCTGTGTGTAGGAGTACTACACACGTGTCTGCACGCGAGACTTGTTCAGTCTCGCACCGTGAGACGGGCTGAACACGGCTGAATCCTTCTTTAGAAGGGGGCGTAGCCGGTACTATCGAAATCAGCCAAGCGTATATTCTGATCAGACACTCCGCAAAGGTGAAAACCTTTGCGTTCAGTGCCGGGCCGCGGAAAACGCGGAGAACGCGTCAGGCTCATTGAGTATATTAATTATGACTGTTTACATGCCAATTAAAAACTATGCATGCATGAACTGATTCCGTCATAAACATGACATAAAATGTATACGGTAAGTTTGATATCCAGGAAATGGTATCTGTCCGAGGCAATGCTTTAATTATCTACAAAAGGTAAAGGGCTATATATCCAAGGCCTAGCATCATAATCAAGTGTCTAGAACACATAGACAACCTTGTCCTCATCAATCTTCTCCTTCTTCACGTACACGGGCCCCCTGGCAGGTCAGTGGGCTGGGGGAGGTGGCAGCACGTTTGTGGCCAGGGGTCCGGCCCCCTCAGGTACTCCTGCTTGGGGACATCGTCGTCACCCTCCTATTTCTTGGCCTAGCTTGGGAGCCATCTTGGACTTGGTGTGTTTGAGACACCTGGATGGCCCCCCCTCCACCTTCTTGGGCTCCTCCTTGGACTACTCCTCGTTCTCAGCCTTGATCTCCTCCCTGACGTTCTTCCAGAATGTGTCTGCATCCCATGACTCAGTGGGCTCCTGCTCGATGGGCTCCTCCTTTGGCTCCTCCCCCTTGGCCTCCCCAGGCCTTCTTGGGCTTGGCCTTTCCCTTGACCTCCTTGGCCTCCTTCTTGGCCTTCTTCATGGCCTCCCTCTCGGCCTAGCTCCTCCTTCTCAACCTTCTGCCAGTACTGTTCTAAAGGGGTTGGTGTCTTGAAGTTTCTTATCAAAGCCCTTAGCCTGCCTCGCCCAGCTCCTGACCAGCTGGTCATTAGCTAAGTAAGCTGGTCATTAGCTAAGTCCAAGAAGCTAGCTTCTTGGACTTATCCTCCTCCTCCCCATCAGATTCCTCCACCCCCTCATATTCCTCCTCCTCCTTGACCTCCTCCCCCTCAGACTCCCTCCCCCTGCCGGGCCCCCTAGCTCCCCCTCCCCCGAGGTCCTCCTCAAGCTCCAGCTGGCGGACGATGAAGGGGTAATTAACCCTTGGGGTTGAAGATGGTGTCCTCGTTGTCCTCAGCCCTGAGAGCCTCCTTGCGCTGGCGGTACTCGTCCTGGAGAGCCGCCTTCAACTTCTTCGCCCTTGATCTCATTCTGCCTCAACTCCAACTGGAGGGGGGTGTCGTAGAGAACGTCGGCCTCGCAGGGGTCCTCAGGCCTGGGGGTGTTGGGGAAGGCGAAGGTGAAGTCCATGCACTTGACGCAGTGGTTCCTCTCCTAGTTGGCGTCTGGGATAATCTCCCACGGATGAGCCTCCTCATTGCACGTAGGGTAGCGGCAGGATTGTCCGTTATACCAGATGGGAGTGATCTCTCCCTTCTGCAAGGTGATGGGCAACACAAAAACAAAACAATGGGGGTCCATGATGTTAGAATCCAAAAGAGGAGCACGATGGTAAACTGAGAAATGCAAAAAAAACAAGTGGAAAGCAAGTTTACCTCGATCTTGTGCTCGAACCGGATGCAATTGTCGACGTTTTCTCCGAAAACTTCGTCCAGCATGCGCAGTGGGAGCACCATATTGCACTGGTGGCAAATACTAATCCTTTCCGCGCGAGCGCTTTTCTTTGCCGTGAGCCTCTTATCAGACACTACATCCAACTTGAACTGGTTAATAGTTTACACCCTCCTACCCTTGCAGGAAGTAGCCCAGAGTGTATTATAGGCCATATATTCTTCTCAGGGACATGTGAGCAGAACAAGAATTAATTAATTAATTAATTAATTAATTAATTAAAATCATAGCTCCGTGGGGAGCTTATGTTACACATAGCCCTGAGAAAGGGGCATCTATATGGGTTTGTAATACAATCAGGGCGACAACCTGCAGGTGTAGGATGTCCAACAATCACCTGCTCTGGGTGCACAAGGTGCACCTGCACCGCCATGATGGTTTGAACATGCCTCCTAAACAAGCACAAGCACACAAGGCGGCTTGAGGAGAGGGCCTAGAAGGCCTGCATGGCGGAACAAGAAGAGGTGGCAGAAGATTGTCCATGCAGGCCCACACGCCAGCCCCTGTGGGCAAGCCACCTCCCCCCAAGAGGGAGGGGCGTTTTGCTGAGTAGTGTAGTTAGGATCTTTCTAGACTAGATAGCTTAGAGTTAGGTTAGTTCGTTTACGCGGCTTCGCCCACCTCCACCCATCCAGTAAGGAATATGTGCTACATGATCTCCCAACTGAGGCATGTTATAATATGTAAATTAGATTAAATTAAATTATAACATGCCTCCGTGGGGAGGTCATGTAGCACATATTTCATGATGGATGGGGTGGAGGAAGCCGCGTGATCGAACTATCCTAACTCTATCTAGAAAATCCTAACTACACTACTCATGAATCAAAACGCCTCCTCCACTTGGGGGGAGGTGGCTTGCCCACAGGGTCGGGCGTGTGCGCCTTGACAATCTTCTTCCACCGCGTCTTGTCCTGCATGGCAGTCCAAAGACGGGAGAGAGAGTGGATGCGGTGCTCAAACTGGGCTGGGACCACTAGGTCGTCCAGCAACATCTGAACGTAGTTGGTGACAGGTTTCCCTACCCTTTTGGGAATGTCCTTGGGGCCAGGCCAGGTCAGAATGTGCCGCCCTGGCTGTCCAAGCCGCTGGGGGCCGGCCAGACCAAGGGTGGTGTCGACCTGGCTGGTGCGGGCAAGGTGTCCTACAAATGCTATCCTACGCTGCCTAATCTCGTCCGAAACAGGAGGCATGCCATGATACAGAGACTCTGATGACGGACGCTCGGAAAAACCTACATTAAGGATTATAATATGTAGGCATGTTATAATTTAATTTAACATGCATGCCATGTTGCATGCAGCTAGAATCGGTGTATATATGAGTCGAGGGTAAACCATCTAGTCGTCCTGCTATAGCTCGATCTGTGCATCATGTAAGTCATATTTATAATATGGCTGGCCAGTGTGCATACTATGGTGGCATAATGGTGGCACTGGCCAGCTGGCACGCAGCGCTGACTAGTAGGAGACAAATATTCAAACATTACATCAAGTACATATAATAGAGGAGGGACAGCAATGCCATCTGGCTCACTGTGATAGTTCAACTCAACGCAGTGATAATTTAACTCACCATACAAACACAATTCCTTCAATTGGCAGAGTCGATCTGACAAGTATCAAGCAGATCATAAGTGTATACATGCTCAGTGATTAATTCGGTCACCAGTACCACCCTGAGGGATGTGCAGCTTGATCTAGCTTGCTGGCCGGATGGCCTACTCCCTAGCCACTGCAAGTGTGCAAACCAGTCACTAACAACCATTACATGCCCTTGTCTGTTTCCCCGGGTGGCTTGTCTGGGAATGCCAGATGAGGCAATAGCCTCGTGTACTCTAATCCAAGGTCTAGCTGGCGGTTACTGAGAAGAAAAGCAGGCGGCGACGAGCATCACGCCCTCCCTGGGAGCCCTAGTCGCAGCAGCGAGAGAATCAACAATCTCAGGAGCATGCAGCGGGAATAAAAGACAGGAGTTGCAGGAGAAGAAAACCGGGACAATCTTCCCAGGGCACCCTGACAAGCCCGAGCCACACATATGTGGGGCGGTGCAGACCCGCGACTTGCCCATCATTTACTGTGCAGATATTAAGAAGCCCTACCTGCATATCCATGACACAGCAGCTAGTAGAGGCCTGTAAGTTGCAGGAACTTCTCACAAGAGTCCGAGCCTACTCCCTCCTCTTACACCGCCATCTTCATGGCGATCTTTCCATGTGGGTTGTAATCCGACAGTTCCAAGTCCTGGAACGTGATGGCGTCAATGTCCCTGGTGTCAGTCTTGATGCGGAGAGTCTGTGGACATGGACACATGGAAGAGAGAAAAGGAAAAAAAAAAGGAAAATGAATTTGCAAAGGAATGGAACATACAGATGTGAGAGGAAGGTCCACGCCGCAGTGTAAATGGCTTCGCCGGGACAACCATGAAACGAAATTAAAACTAAAATCACCTGACTGCATCACGGGAGAACCACGCCAACAAGAAATTGACGGTTGCTAGTCGATACAAAATGAAACAAGAGATTGACAGATGCCGGTCGCTAAAATACAAGAGCATGGCCACCTACCGGGAATGGCCGCGGAGCGTTTTGGAGCTGTTGCTTGAGCGCATCGACGTGGTTCAGGTACACATGCGCGTCGCCGAGTACGTGGACAAAGTCCCCCGGCACCAGGTCTGCCGCCGATAGCCAAACCCATCGTGCGCGAGGTCAAGCACACTCACCCAGACATGCACGCACACCCAGACATGCACGCACACAAAAACACACACAAACAAACACCCAGACATGCACGCACACATGCACACACATACAAACAAACACCCAGACATGCACGCACACACGCACACACATACAAACAAACACACAGACATGCACTCACACACGAACACACAAACAAACAAACACACAGACATGCACGCACACACGAACACACAAACAAACATACAAACACACAAATACACAAATACACAGATACACAGATACACAGATACACAGATACACAGATACACAGATACACAGATACACAGATACACAGATACACAGATACACAGATACACAGATACACAGATACACAGATACACAGATACACAGATACACAGATACACAGATACACAGATACACAGATACACAGATACACAGATACACAGAGACACAGAGACACAGATACACAGATACACAGATACACAGATACACAGATACACAGATACACAGAGACACAGATACACAGATACACAGATACACAGATACACAGATACACAGATACACAGATACACAGATACACAGATACACAGATACACAGATACACAGAGACACAGAGACACAGAGACACAGAGACACAGATACACAGAGACACAGAGACACAGATACACAGATACACAGATACACAGAGACACAGATACACAGATACACAGATACACAGAGACACAGAGACACAGAGACACAGATACACAGAGACACAGAGACACAGAGACACAGATACACAGATACACAGATACACAGATACACAGATACACAGATACACAGATACACAGATACACAGATACACAGATACACAGATACACAGATACACAGATACATCATTAGTCGTGTTTCTTCTTGTGAGAATCCGCCATCGCGCCGCCAGCAGCGAACCTGCCACCCACCCTTAGTCTCCTTCACAAGCTACCGCCCATTTATTCGTGATGGCAACATGACATGCCTCAACAGGTCAGTGGGGTAATGTAGCGATGTGGTGAGTTCCCAGGGGCATGGTATTACCCGATGGAAATAACTGACAGCTGCAGGTGACCAAGCTGCAAGCTGGGCACATATCGTCGAGCCGTGCATATATATACCTTGGATGATATCTACCTTCTGGGCCCTGTGCCGGACACCACCGCGGCTCTGCTGGCACTGCAGACCGCGGTGGCCGACATCAACCTCCAGTTGACCCTGGCCAAGTGCGCGGTGTACTCGCCCCAAGGTGATTGCTCCGGCTTTCCGCCCCAGCTCTTGGGCCGGGACGAGCGCCTTCATGGGTTGGATGTCCTCGGCGTTCCGGTTGGCGACCCCGCGTTTGTCATCGATGCTCTGCGGGCCGCCCTCGAGGCCCGCACTGAGGTACTGCCCTTGATTGCGCGCCTTCATGATTCGCAGACCAAGGGTCTGCTTCTGTGGTTTTGCGCTCACCCTCGCGTCGTTCACTGGCTCCGGGGCGCTCTTCCGGCTCAGGTCCGGCTGGCCGCCGAGGGCCACGACGAAGGCATCCAGTCGGCCTTGGCGCACTGAGCTGGTCCCGGGCCCCGACCTCCCGCCACATGCTATTCGCACTGCCTCCCTGCCTGCACGGATGGGTGGCTGTGGTCTGACTCGTGCCGCCCGGCTGGCCCCAGCAGCATTTTTGGGCTCCGTCGCTCAGTCGTGGGCGGAAAGCTGCCGGCTCCTGCCCCTTTTGGCAACGGCAGCGCCTGACCTCCTGGACCCCAGCAGCCCTTTGCCCTTCGTCACCGCCATCCAGGAGGCCTATGCTGAGATCCAGCAGGCCTGTTCTCCCGTCCGTGCCGCTCAGGCGGTACAGCGCCACCTCCCTCGCGGCACTCCCTCGGTCGCCTCCGTTCAATCTCCCGCCGCATTCCCTGCTCGCGTCATCGATAAACACCAGAAAACCTACGCGGGTATTCTGCACACGGCGGATTGGATGGCTCTTTTCGCGGACCTCAACGCCCAGGGACGTGCGTGGCTGTTCTCGCTTTCCTTGCGGAGTGTGGGCTCGGCGTACCTTCGTGCTCTTCCCATGGCCCCCCAATTCGCCTTGGCTCCCAGCCACTACTCGGTGGCGCTCCGGCACCAGCTATTTGCCCCGCAGCCTCTTGTTCCGGCCGGGCGGCCTTGTGGTAGCTGTGGGCAGCCGCTGGATCCCACGGGGACTCACTACCTTGCCTGCATGGGGGCCAACAGAATCAGAATTGGTATTTGTATTTGCACACTGTCCTCCTGACGGTGGTGCTCGCCATGATTCGGTCGGTTTTCCCCCACACGAACATCCGGTCCGAGGATGCGGATTGCGCTGCCTTCTATTCCCCCAACCACCGGCCTGACATCGTGGTGCTGGACTTTGAGGGGGGTGGCCGGCATCTGCTTATTGACGTTTCGGTGGCGCGGCCCTTGGCTCTTAGCCACGTGGCTGGGGCCTCCCTCACGGCAGGTTACACGGCGGACCGGGCGGAGCGGGCCAAGCTCCTGGCCTACGGCGACGTCGGGCACCATCGTGTGGTGCCCTTTGTCCTGGAGGAGTTTGGGGCCATGGGGACCCTGACCTCCGCCTTCTTCAAGGAGTGTTGCCGGCTCCGGGAGGACCGGCTGGACCTGGAGGGCCAGCGGGCCCCATGGTCGGCGCGGACCTGGACGTCATATTGGCGTCAGCGCTTGTCGGTGGCGCTGACTCGGGCCATGGCTGACATCATGCTCCGCCGTACGCGGGCTGATTTTGCGGTGCAGCAGGGCTATTAGGTTCCTCCCGTTAGGCGTTTCCATTGGTCTTATCGTAGTATAGAGCTTTGACATGGCTCTGTATATAGGTTTATAGCTGGGCGTTTGCTTTGGTTTGAGTGATTTCACTCTGCTGTAAGTAATTATATTTTTAATATATATATCTGATACATTCTACTATCTAATTAACGTGACTGAAAAAGGGATGCTACCCCAGTAACACATATGCCACCTTCAACTGAACTATTTCCTAGTAAATGCTACCCCAGTAACACATATGCCACCTTCAATTGAACTATTTCCTAGTAAATGCTACCCCAGTAACACATATGCCACCTTCAATTTACGTTTTTCCTATCTCGACTTCATGCTGCGTGGGGGTGATCCCCGGGGGGTTGGGGTCACTTTGGTCGATACTAAGTTAATAACTTACCGTGAGCAGCCAAGAGAGAGCAAAAGGAATGGGCGAGCAGTGGACAGACGGGAGAGAGGTGCGGGTTGAGTGTTCAGTGTGCTGCGAATTTGGGCGGTTCTCTGGATATGTCCCATCCTGTCAAACGCTCTGCCCAAAGGTAATCCGGCCCTTTAATTCCATCACAGAGCAAGGTAATACCGTCCTGCACTAATAGTCCTAAAAAATGGCAACTACATTTATACCTAGAACACCCTACACCCCTGCAAGATACAATTTGCACCGTGTACACGGCCACCACGAAGAGTAAATAGCTGACAGGCGGCGGTCACTATGAGGTCACTACAGATGGATAGTCATCCCATAGGTGAATGGCCTATGGGATGGCCCATCGGCACAACTTAGAAAACCAAAACAAAGCTCATCTGATTTCACTAGGGCAGGAACACAACAGCAGGAACTGGAAGGGCAGTAGATTAATTAATTGTATGGCCTTATCAATTAGTAACAGCTGATGATCGCCCCATGCGGTACTTT
This sequence comes from Mesostigma viride, assembly GCA_009746045.1. Taxonomy (NCBI): domain Eukaryota; kingdom Viridiplantae; phylum Streptophyta; class Mesostigmatophyceae; order Mesostigmatales; family Mesostigmataceae; genus Mesostigma; species Mesostigma viride. The sequence goes on from RPFO01000065.1 coordinate 8,829,316, forward strand.
TTTGGGAACCGCCAACCCCTAACACGTGACCAGAGGTAGGGAGGGCAAGGCACAGGGTAAGGGGTGGGCACGCTCACCGCACACATGCGCGATGAGGCAGGTGAGCAGCGAGTAGCTTGCGATGTTGAACGGCACGCCCAGGCCAAGGTCACACGATCGCTGGTACATCTGGCAGGACAGCTCGCCGTGCGCGACGTAAAACTGCACGCCGGCACGCACGCAACAGAAATTTGCATGATTTCAAGTAAGCATAAAATGTCGCCGGGAAGTTTTTCTTTCCTGGGTCGTGTTTCCAGGGATGCTCGTTGAGTTTCCGGGGTCTCGGGCACGCGGCGCGCCTGCGGGCAGACGTGACCAAGAGAGGGTTATCGGGGGGACGGCATACCAGGGACCACATCACCAGAGACCTACCTGGATAATGTGGCATGGACGCGCGCAGGTCCCACGACAACGACAGAAACTTTCAGGGGAGCCTTACAGGAGCCAGGGGCAGGACGATCCCTGCCCTTGGCGAGGGCGCCCCCTCGTCTGGTGTTGACCATCACAGTGACCATGATAGTGACGGAGACCGCCACACTACGCTAAGCGAGGGCTGCCCCTCGCAAGGGGTTGCCTTGCCCACTTCTAGCCTGACGACCGCTGCCTGAAGTCCCTCCCCCAGCACGAAACGCAGGGAAAGAGGTTCTATCGAGCGACCCTAATTGCCATGAACCGGCTGAAACCCAACCACCCTATGATGGCGTTGACCTCATGGCCACGTGGAGCTACACAACATGGCACGGCAGGCGTCCCCACCTGGCAGAACATGTGGCAGGGTGGCAGCGCCATAAGCTGCAGGTCCGCCGGGTTCCATGCGCTGATGACCAACCGGCGGTCGGTTGGGTTGCTGCGGATCTTGGCAATGACCTCAGCGAGCTGGTCCACCCCCTGCCCCTTGTAATCCGCGTGCATGTTGGTGTAGCTGGGGGCGAGGAGCATGGATGGGGTGGCGCAAGGTGGACGGGCGGAGTCAGGAGACAGCAGTTTTGTGCTGGGCTCAAAATCGTGGCACTCGTAACATCCAGGAGGTCACAAGCGGAGCAGGTCACAAGTCTACTCCCATGGAGGTCAGCACTTTATTCCCAGCTACCCCAATTCTCACTTGATCAACTCTATATAATCTACTGTCCACCACTAGCCTACTGCTCGCTATATAATCTACTGTCCACCACTAGCCTACTGCTCGCTATATAATCTACTGTCCACCACTAGCCTACTGCTCGCTATATAATCTACTGTCCACCACTAGCCTACTGCTCGCTATAGTGAACAAACCAACGCGCTCGTGCCGCCGTGTGTGCACGCGCATACGGCTATATCCGGAGCAACACGATCACGCGTGTGTAAACGGGCCAGCATGCGTGCATGCACACACTGCATGGGTGGCTATCCTGCGTTGGTGAATATTCACCCATGCGTGTACGCGAACACCACACATACACAAATCTACGCACACATGCGTCAATATTCCACCACGCAAGCACCCACCGGGCACCAAAGTGCCGCCACTGGAAGCCGTACACAGGGCCCAGGTCGCCCGCTTCGCGGTCGGTCAGGCCGATGCTGCGGGAGGGGGAGGGTGTGGCAGGAGGCAGCATACAGTCGGTTAGTACTACAGCAGTTATGGGCGTTTTTTGTTACTGCCAACCACAGTGGCTTTTTTTTTTTTTTCTGCCGGGCCACCCTGGGAGGGACACAACACTGGCGGGGACTGGCAAGCTCCACACAAAATGTAGAAGGACGCTGAGCATGGCCAAGCGACCATAGCGAAATGACGGGGCGATGTTGTCGCCAAGATAATACCAGTACAATATTATGAAGGAATGTTATACTAGTATAATACGTACCACTATCATAATAATACTGTCATATCAGGGGTTGAGATATGGCTTCAGAGAAGGCAAACGTCAGGCGAGGGGGGAAGGGGTAACCAATAAGGTCTGGAGAGCCAGGTGGAAAAATAAAATGAAAGTAGTACATTGACGAAAACGATGGTAGTGATATCTTTTGTTGTGATAATATATAAAGATATAGTAGTACACCAATTAGTATGTAGTACACCAATTAGTATGTAGTACACAAATTAGTATGTATGACACCAATTAGCATGTAGGACACCAATTAGTATGTATGACACCAATTAGCATGTAGGACACCAATTAGTATGTAGGACACCAATTAGTATGTAGTAATAACTAGTTTCGTAAATGGTAGATAAAGATATACTACTGGTAGCGATATCTTTATTGTGACAATACAATAAGGAATTGTGATAATAATGGTCACAAATCTGGCAGCAGATGCTTCCCATGAGGATAGTAGGGGATGGTATTTTCTAGATGGTATTTTGTAGATGGTATTCTCAAGAAATACCATCCCCTCCCTAAACACTAGTCAGCTCACGAAAAAAAAAAGAAGCCATCTGTTGTAAATGCTCCCTGGCATCACACATGTTCTGCACCTCCAATCAAACATGTTATTCAAATAGCAAAGCACACAAGCCGATGGCGGATGGCTCTACTGGCCCGGGGGCTTCGCTGGTGCACAGCACGCGCACCCACCTGTCCAGGTACTCCCTGGACCCGTTCCCGTCCCAGATCTTGATGCCTTTGTCTTGCAACGTCTGCTCGCCATCGCGCACGCGCAAGAACAGGTTAGTGGAAAGGCAGGGGGGGGACAATTACAGACACAAACAGTTAGGGCAGGAGACAGCACGACAGCGGCGCAACGCAACAGGATCAAGGGCAGCCAGTGCAAGACGCAGCCGAGAGACTGGAGAGAATGGAGATTAGGCTCAAAAGAAATCTACGCAGATCCAAACTAGCTTACTTAATGTCAGGTTTGAGTGAGGCTTGCGTGAGGCTTGCGTGAGGCTCAGGTGAGGTTTAGGTGAGGTTTAGGTGAGGTTTAAGTGAAGCTTAAGTGAGGCTTGAGTCAGGTTAGAGTGAGGTTTGCGTGAGGTTTAAACCAGGTTTCAGCAAGATTTAAGTTACACTTAAGTGAGGTTTACGTGGGTTTAGGTGAGGTTTCAGTGACGTTTGACCGAGGTTTACGAGAAATTGAAGCTTTGAGTGAGGCGTAAGTGTAAAGCTCGTAGAGAGACGAATTGCCTGCATATTCGTTTATTAGTCGTTGTGCGCTCTAGGGAACTGCGAGCAGCCTTTGCGCTCGTGTCCAAACATAGCAAGGCTTTGCCAGAGAGCACACCCACCTTTGCGCTCGTGTCCAAACATAGCAAGGCTTTGCCAGAGAGCACACCCACCTTTGCGCTCGTGTCCAAACATAGCAAGGCTTTGCCAGAGAGCACACCCACCTTTGCGCTCGTGTCCAAACATAGCAAGGCTTTGCCAGAGAGCACACCCACCTTTGCGCTCGTGTCCAAACATAGCAAGGCTTTGCCAGAGAGCACACCCACCTTTGCGCTCGTGTCCAAACATAGCAAGGCTTTGCCAGAGAGCACACCCACCTTTGCGCTCGTGTCCAAACATAGCAAGGCTTTGCCAGAGAGCACACCCACCTTTGCGCTCGTGTCCAAACATAGCAAGGCTTTGCCAGAGAGCACACCCACCTTTGCGCTCGTGTCCAAACATAGCAAGGCTTTGCCAGAGAGCACACCCACCTTTGCGCTCGTGTCCAAACATAGCAAGGCTTTGCCAGAGAGCACACCCACCTTTGCGCTCGTGTCCAAACATAGCAAGGCTTTGCCAGAGAGCACACCCACCTTTGCGCTCGTGTCCAAACATAGCAAGGCTTTGCCAGAGAGCACACCCACCTTTGCGCTCGTGTCCAAACATAGCAAGGCTTTGCCAGAGAGCACACCCACCTTTGCGCTCGTGTCCAAACATAGCAAGGCTTTGCCAGAGAGCACACCCACCTTTGCGCTCGTGTCCAAACATAGCAAGGCTTTGCCAGAGAGCACACCCACCTTTGCGCTCGTGTCCAAACATAGCAAGGCTTTGCCAGAGAGCACACCCACCTTTGCGCTCGTGTCACCGCTGATGAACCAGAGCAGTTCCTCCGACACGCCGCGCCAAAACACCCTCTAGGGACAACAGGAAAGGGAGCATAACACGGCCCAAACAACATCAGACCATGCAAGTTGGACGAGGCAAAGGGCAGGGCGGGGACAAAAAGCAGACTCGGCCTGCCTGGTCTATTGACCCCAACAGCCCTGCTCGATAGCCAAGTCCGTGAAAGAAGGGTGACACAAGCTTGGATAGCCAAGCCCAAAACTGAACAACAAGTCACATTAGAAACAAACTCGCGTTCCCAAGGTGCGGTTGTCCTATCGAACCACCAAGGGCAACTTAATTGATAGCCAGAGTTATTAGCATGGCTCGAAGACTACATCTATCATACATACTGACAGAGCATTCGCACAAAGACCTCGACACGTGGCGCAAGGCCAGCAGCAAGCAGCACAGTTGGTTGGAAACTGCGCAGCTGTAAGGAGTCGACATGGCTCGGAGCCCACCCGGACTAGTCACCATCACACCCGCCCGCGAGAGCATGGAAACAGGGCCCAGTTGCCACGTTGCCCTGATGAGCCTGACGAGCCTGACAAGCCTGACGAGCCTGACGACCAACTTTCCTCACCAGCCGCTTTATTTATAACATATTAATTGTTAGCTCTGAATATGGACGGACGTCTGCGGGGATGATACAGAGGGAGGCTTGAGTGTGATTGGCACGAGGGCGCCACGCACCTTTGTGGTGAGCAGTGGGAAGGATTTCCGCAGGTTGAAGCGCATCTGGGGGGCGCCCAACAGAAACGCAAAACACAACACAGTATGCAAACACAAGCGCGCCACATGAGCTCGGTAAAACTTGCACCCCAAAGGCTCGTCGATGCAAGGCACTGATGTCACAATGCGCGTTGGTAGCCAGCAACGCAGACATCTCCCGCCGCGCGAGGCTGCAAGATTCGGGTCGCCTGCACACCGCTGGCTTGCACTTACTAGTACTCTGGGTCATGCGGGTGCCCTGGGATACTGACCTGCCATGTTCTTAGTTGTATGGATCAGGTGTCTGAAACGACCCCACCTGCACCTCGCGCATGTCCTGGGAGACCAACGCCAACTGCATCATGCGGGGCAGTCCCACACGATCTGCCCTGGTGCCTGTTTTCGGGTGCATGCGTATGGATGAGACTACCCGCGCAGGCATGGCATTCGTGTACTATAGTGACCAGTGCATCCATGGGACAATGCGCGCGGGCATGGCATTCGTGTACTAGTGACCAGTGCATCCATGGGATACCCCGCGCAGGCCAGGAACGTATGTTTGAGCACTTGTGTTCAGCACCCCTGTTCACGCCAGCACAAGAATCCAGCACGCGGCGACGCAAGGATGTGGACGACAACGCGAGGACGTGTCCCACCCTTGGTGAACGCCAGCACGTTGAAGACACGGGGGGAGGATGTGATGCATTTCATCCTCGAATGCCAGGGTGTTTTGGCCTAAAGCGGTGGATCTGCTAGACCGTTGCCGCTACCACGCCCAGGCCCCACCAGTCCCGTAGCAACCAGGCATTCTGTGCCATGGTACACTCTGTTCACGAGGCGTTGTACACTCATCACCAACGCCACTAACAAACCCCTCATGAAAACACACACACCAAAGTTGGTTGCTTGCGCGCGCACGTACGTTCAAGGAACACGCAAGCCATCTACTCCCTATGCTTATGCACCTATACCTACTACTATATCTACTACTATACCTACTACTATACCTATACCTTTACACAGGGCTGATATGCGCCTATACCTACATTACATCCGCTCGCTACGGTAATAAAGCTGACATAGCTCCAGGATCAATATTTTATCCCCAGCATTCTTTCCCCGCGCCATTTTCTTGGCCCCAGTATTTTAAAACTCCAGCATGCAACGACCGTGATGGCAGCCAGCAGACCCCCCACCTGGCACCCAAACAGCGACAGCGTCCCGGTGCCCGTGCGGTCGCCCCTCTCCACCCCCGTGGCGATGACTCTCCGGATCAGGTCCAAGTATTGATGCTCCTCGTGACGCGCCACCAGTGAGGGCGGCAGCACGGCTTCCGGGAGAGCCGTTTGGGAAGGTGCCTCGGTGCCGGCATCAGTCCTCACCGCGTTGGCTGCCGCCGGGCAGTTCTCTACATCTGCCTTGGTTGCTGCTGGCGCCTGTTACCACCACGCACGCACACGCACACGCACACGCACACGCACACGCACACGCACACGCACACGCACACGCACACGCACACGCACACGCACACGCACACGCACACGCACACGCACACGCACACGCACACGCACACGCACACGCACACGCACACGCACACGCACACGCACACGCACACACACACGCACACGCACACACACACGCACACGCACACGCACACGCACACGCACACGCACACGCACACGCACACGCACACGCACACGCACACCCACACGCACACGCACACGCACACGCACACGCACACAGGTGAGGGGGGCCGACGCAAGTCTGGGGCCTATCAGTGGTGGGTCCAGCTGTCGACAGGAAATGCGGGACTCTTGAAATGGAGTGCCGCATAGCGTCAACAAGAAATATGCAGTGGACCCAGAGGATGAGCAAAAGCGACGGTGATGGGCCAAATGTTTGCTAGACTGATGAGCACTTCATGAACTATAGCCCTGTACAAAGCCTGGGTCCCTCGCGTGACTTCCGAACCATCCATGGGAAAAGCGCGAACGAACACATGGCCCACGCGTCCCCAATACTGTTTACTCTTAACTGTAGGTCCTTCATATATCCTACAACCCTTCCAACCACAGCACATGACACAGTGCACGCCAATACTACACGACGCAGCACAAGGCAAAGTACATTTACACTCTACACGACACAGTGCATGACGCAGCCCATGACACCGCAGATGACGGCATCGCTTTGGGTGCCCACCTGCGCGTCTCCTCCTCCGGCCCCCCGCCGAACATAAGTCAAAAAGGACAAGCGGTGCCCGTTTTCCAGTACGGGCGAGGAAGAGGACCAGAGCTGCCACTCGGCTGCGTCCACGGGCGGGAAGAACGTGTCGCAGGGGATGGAGGCGTCGACGCCGGCGCCGCCGGGACAGCTGGCGCTCGTCACCTCGGTCAGGTGCACCGCCTCGCAGAGGTGCGACTGCATGGCCTCCCTGGCAGAGTGCGGGGAGGGGGGAGGGGGGCAAACGGGGGAGGGGGGAGGGGGAGGGGGAAGCAGACCAGAGCCGACGGTGGACAAGGGGACAGTGGAGAAGGGGCCCGCAGATAAGGGAGGGATGGTTGGTGAGGGGGGCTAAAAGGACAGGAAAATGATATGTAAGGGGAAACATACATATGATATGTAGGGGGGGGACAGATATGCTATGATATGTAGGGGGGGGAGGAGGAAAGAAGGGGGCAAGGGGAAAAAAGGGTGGGAAAAGGAGGGGGCCACGAAATGCTGCCAGGGCACGCGTGGTACTTCGACACAACAACCTGGTAGCGCTTCACACAACCCTGCATGCCGCCCTCCAGGTTGTTGTTATGCGTGTGACTACAGCCACGACTGTCAACTAGACAACATACCCCCAGCAAAATCATCAGTTACCACGCTCCGCCACGGTCCAGTGTCAGTCTCCATCGTGTCCAGGGTATCCAGCCACCACGCTCCGTATCGTGCCACGTGCCGCGTACGCCTTGTCTATGGCAACCGTCACTGGCCACTACAGACATCCGTCACTGCCCACATCCGCCCATCCCAGGTATGCGCAGTGGTGGTGGCGGTTGCTAGCATGCTGGGTGATGGTGGCGCTGGCTATGATGAAGCATGGATGGTGGCAGTTGCTAGCATGAAGCAATGATAGTGGCGCTTGCTAGCATGAATTAGATAATGGTGACGGTCTCCATCATAATTGCTCACCGGAACAGCTGGCCACCGCCGATGACAAACACACGTTCGATCGCGCCGGGGCGGGTGTCCGAGGCCAGCATGGCCAGGGCGCCCTCCAGGGACGGCTGCACCTCGACGTCTGGCAGAAGAGGGGAAACTCAGATCGCGCGCCGGTGCAAGACGACAGTAATGAATACAGCAAGAGAACAGCGGGGTTAGACACCCCACTAGGCCGTGAGTCATGCCGGTGCGCATGCAACGGGGGGGTGCCGTGAGAAGCCAGTAGCCCAGTAGAAAGGGGGTAAGCCAGCACGAGCCCGTGGAGAGCTGGGAGCCAGTGAATCAAGGGCCTGCCTCACGAAGCGACGGGCAGCACGCCGCAGCGGGTAGCACTTGTGCAGCACGCACGAGCTTTGCATGAAACCATGTTTGGGAAACATCGTGCGTGCTCTGCTTTCTACATGCCCTGCAGTTGGTGCCAATCGGCGATAGTCGATGCGCCCTGTTCCACAGGGACGCGTCCCTGTTAGGTGGACAGGAGGGAGCAAACAATCGATGAACCAGTTCGAGTCCTGGATGGTGGACAGCTGGCGCCGTGAGATAAGACCAGTCCAGCGGCATCTGACACCATCGGACACCAGTCTAGATCTGAGGCATCAACTCCCGCAGTGCTACTGTCCATATGGTGCACGTGTCGCGGCCTACGTGTAAATTATAATGATGGAAAACAGCGGAAAACAGCATGCCCCTGAGCACACAGGCACGTACCCCACCACCTCGTAGGCATCCCGAGTACACATGCGAGGGGAGCTAAACGCTCGAGCGATCCAGCTGGGTACGGTTTAGACAGAGAATACGTTACCGACCCATGCAAGGGTGCCATTACGAGCGGCGACCAGGAATAGGAATTGGTTTGTCTCAGTCCGATGGGTTTTACAGGGCAGGGTGCAGTTCCCTGGTGTTTTCAAAAGACAGGTTCCTCAACGGACTCGCCAACCAGTCACCTGACTTCTTGTCTTAAGGGTAGGAGTCAAGGTATAGGGTCCAGGGATTAGGGAATAGGGATTAGGGGATATATTGTCTGTTTAGGATCCTAAACAGCTATATCGCTGTCCTTGTGGCCTTGCCTGGGCGTACCTGGAGAACATTTTAAAGTCAATACGATTTACCTGGAGCTCCTGGGAGGCCACCTGGAGCGAGTGTGGTGCTCAGCACGATGTTGAGCCGACCAGGGAGCGGGCGGAACTTGGGGGGGATGCTGTCCCACGTCTTGCGGCCCATGATGACCGCGTTCCTGCGGGTGGGGGCGCTCGTCTCGCTGGTGACCTGTGCCAGAAACAAACAGATAAATACATAAACAGAGAGATACATGAATACTAGTAAATCAATCAAGGCCGGTGACCTGTGCCAGAAACAAACAGATAAATACATAAGCAGATAGATACATGAATACTAGTAAATCAATTAAGGCGGATGACCTGTGCCAGAAACAGATTAGTAGGTAAATAGAGTGCAAGTTGACGAATAATTAGATTAAAAAGTAGCTAGAGGCTAATAGATTGAGGCAAGGGTGTGGGTTACCGGGACGACCGTAAGCAAAGAGACCTGTGGCAGGATAAAGGTGAGGGCGTGAGTTAGCGGGGCAAGTGACGTGAGTACAGAGACTTGCGTCAGGATGCAGGAATATGGCAAGGGCATGGCGTAGCAGGGCAAGCGTCGTTCAAGATACCCTGCGTCAGGATCACGCCGAGATTACGGCTATGTCAGGATAATGTCCATATGACGGCTGTGCGGACATCGTCACAGGGGCAGGGTGACGCAACACATGGGCAGGGTCACGCAGAGGAGCGGCATGCAGGAACACATCCAACTAGGCCTCATAAATGCGCCCCCCTATCAGAACGGGTTGCTTTTGCCTAGTGAACCCGGGTTGCCTAGAAACCCGGTCATAGTTGGCCATGACGATGCAGCTGTAGCCTCAGTGCGGAGGAGCTCGGGGTGGACCAGGTTGGCGCCCTCCTCACGGTATCTCTGTGAACCCGGCGGGGATGGCGAGGGAACGAGCGACAGCATACCTCTTTAAAATACTTCATGTCCGTGGGTAATTTCCAGGGCAATTGGCCGTCCTTGCCGATGCCCATTTGCCCTTTTGTAGCAGCAACGACGATCTGGAATCCCCGCATGGCTGTGGGCGCCATGCTTGCAGAAATGTGGCGGATTCCTGATGGCAATTCCATTGGCGAAGACCACAGCATGTGCCAACCGGGGTTCAGTGCTAGATGTGCGTTAGATGCTGGTCACACTTTGCCACTGTCCGAAAAGCTGTTTTGCATACAACGCGGTTTGAGGTATGAGCACGCGCATGATAGCAAACCCGTTTCTGCCAGCAGCGTGTTTTGTTGCGTCGCCTAGCACTCTTGCGCAGCGACAGCGAGACGGTTTAATAGATACAAGACGTAAAACTGAGGAAACCCATACGCCGGGAGCTGTTTGATAGTGGGTGAAGTTTCCACAGGAAAGCACGGGGCGTGTATGAATTTCGTGCCGCTTGCGACATGAGTTTTTGCCAGCATACCTTTGGAGAGCTTTGGGCGTTTTCTCCCGAAATATACAACGCTGCGACTAAGAAGAGTAGATAATTGAACGCCAGGAGCTTGCAAAATTCTCATGACATATTCAGCATCTTGCCTGTCCGCAATTTCCTTGCAACGCAGGCAAAGCTGCATCCACGGGCTCGCTTGCTGCTCCCCCCTATCACGAAAATGGCCCTCGAATTATTTGACACGGTCGCGGGCTTGCAGTAATTTCGCGCCAATTTTCCGTTTGGCCACTGCAGGCACGCTGCCCCTGAGCTGCCTGAGCTCTGAAGTAGGAATAGCGGGAAATTTGAGTCGCAGGCGTGGCGCGACAACACATCCTGTCAATAATGTTGTGATGAAAGACACAGTGTTGAGACTTGAGCGTAATAAGCTTACTGATGAATATGAGTGTAAGCTTATAACTATAAGCCCCTTATTTCCTAGTCAAGTAGTTAGTAGGGCCTGGTGAGTGGACTGTGGAGCGTGGTGTCCGGTCGTAAGTGGCTAATACTGAATACAGTACAGTACAAGTCCAGACTCCAAAATCAGTCAGTCAGTCAGAAAAATGAGTAAACTGTAAATAGCGTGAAGTCATATTAGCTAGTCTGCATACCTATCTGCAAGCCCTTATTAGTTATTACCTAACCCTGACCTAACTGCAAAATTCCTGAGTTCTCTCATCTCTGATGCACGACACTGACGACAGTCGACAAGACTCACAACTCACAAGAGGCTGACAATGATAACACGTAGATACAACAGTGATCACAGAGACTCCTTGCAGGCAATGCGCACGTGCTGTGACCCGCGAGAGAACGTTCATATCGGGCATTTTATTTCTTTGGCCTGGCACGGTTCAGCGGACAACCACGATTGGTCTCCTGCGTTTGTCAACGAGAAAGTAGACTGCAACGTTTAAAGAAGTGTGACGTTGTTTACTGACTGCAACGTTTAAAGAAGTGTGACGTTGTTAACATAACAAAAAATGGTTAGCATTTTCCCGACAGCGACGACCCCCTTCACAGGCATGCGCTTGGATTCAGCCAAGTCCAAGACCTTAATAAGGCCACACCACCGTGTATCACTAGCGAGCGTACAGAATGGTGCGGTGCCATCTTCGGTCCGGCTAAACACAGGGAAGGACTGTGAGCTGGGGATCTCCATTTTCCCGAATTTCTCTTACAATGCTGCTGGCGGTGGTGGCACAGGGAAGGTCACGGGTGTGTCCAAAGATGGCAGGGAAGTCCACTTTAGCTTTGACCAATCCTCCATCGCCATCCCGCCCTTGGATTTCAATAGCACGCGGTTCCTCGGGATTCCGCTCCCACCTCCTCTCCGGATCGACATTATCACCAAAAGCCTGGCGGGCACTGCTGACATGCAGTCCGGCAAGGTAGGCCGACGCTTGCGTGTTAAATGGCTGCCTGGCGTGCCTGCAGCCCTGACATAGCCTCGCAGGGATCCCACGTTGTATACAAATTTGCTGATTAATGGACATGAGTATGGAGCAGTTTTATGGTTGCGCCATATTCGCAGGCCATATGGCGACGTCGTTACGGGGCTATGCGATAGCAGCCAATTACTTAGGGTTATCAGATTGTGTCTACCCCCTTCACGGAGTTTCGTCAGCAAGAAGCACCGGGCATTCCGGTATTCGCCCTTGTCGCCATGGGTTTTGTGAGGTTGCCCTTGGTGATGTTGGTCACAGCGACATAAGTTGACGCCTTGTAAACCACTTTTGGAGTCAAATACTTTTGGAGGAAGTGCCCTCACGTGGACTGCTACTGTTGGACACTAAGCATGGTTGTTTATTCTCATACATGTGTGTCACGTAGATGCGCCTATTCTACCTATTCCTTCCTGAAAAAGTTCAGGACGTTGAAAACGCATGCTGCTGTGCTGATCTATTCTTCTTATTCTATATATGCAATCGCATTGCGGGACAGGTGGAATTGGATTTTGATGCTGAGTTCTGCTTTTCGGCCGGCCCGCTGTACAAGGCAGCGCCCCTCTCCGTCATCACCAGGCTGACCACTGAGTCCTCCCAAGGCACTATGCGCGGGGGTGTGGGTGAGAGGCGTGTCGCATCGGGGGCGCGAGAGGGAACCTGCAAGCTCGTTGGAGTGGCGACGGTGCCCAAAGTGGATGACTTTGTGTTGAATACTTTCTTACAATTGCCCACTGAAGCGTTGGCGGTCCTGGCAGCCAGTATCGAGTTTTCTTAGTTGGACTTCATAGATAATGTCTAGACAGGCTGGTAATAGTGGACCAAATGCTGATGGTTACGTGAGATACGTACGAAGGCTGGCCACCTCATGATGCTTGGCCAGTGTATTATTGATTCATATTGCGTTTGAACCTCCTAGCTATGGCGACACAGGCCGGGCTGGGCTGCATGCCATCTGATGCCACACTGGCTGCCGGCCACTCACTATATTAGAAGTGTTAACATCTGTAGAAGTAAGCATTAGCCTGTCAGGACTATTCTCCAGCCTGTTCGATGGTTGCCTCATTGTTTAGTACAAGCACGGATCTGGAAATGAGCTCCGTTAATGAATGAATGAGCTCCATGGCCCCAAACAACTTAGGGGCTAGCAAAACTACAGTGACCGCATTGAAACTTTTTTGTCATCGAACAAACATAGTTTTCCATACCTATACATGCGCCCGTTGCTGACGTACATCTGCCTGAACGCCACACGTGGCATTCGCACAATCAGATACTGCGTCAATTATTGGGTTCTTTAAAAAATGCAGCATATATGCGCAACCGGAAAGGATGCTCCGGCAGGTCCTTAATGTAGGTTTTTCCGAGCGTCCGTCATCAGAGTCTTTGTACCATGGCATGCCCCGTGTTTCGGACGAGATTAGGCAGCGTAGGATAGCATTTGTAGGACACCTTGCACGCACCAGCCAGGTCGACACCACCCTCGGTCTGGCCGGCCCCCAGCGGCTTGGACAGCCAGGGCGGCACATTCTGACCTGGCCTGGCCCCAAGGACATTCCCAAAAGGGTAGGGAAACCTGTCACGAACTACGTTCAGATGTTGCTGGACGACCTAGTGGTCCCAGCCCAGTTTGAGCACCGCATCCACTCTCTCTCCCGTCTTTGGACTGCCATGCAGGACAAGACGCGGTGGAAGAAGATTGTCAAGGCGCACACGCCCGACCCTGTGGGCAAGCCACCTCCCCCCAAGCGGAGGAGGCGTTTTGATGATGAGTAGTGCAGTTAGGATTTTCTAGATAGAGTTAGGATAGTTCGATCACGCGGCTTCCTCCACCCCATCCATCATGAAATATGTGCTACATGACCTCCCCACGGAGGCATGTTATAATTTAATTTAATTTAATTTTAATTTAATATGCGCAACCACTCAGACAACTCTAGTCCTTCCACAACTTTCGAACACCATTTGTCCAAGAACATTTGTCTTCAGTGACACACCCATGTCGCTGGGTGGTGTCGTGTGCTGTGTTTCTGTGAACACCATGCATGCCACATAAAAGAACCTGAGTAGTACAGCCTTTGTAAAGACTCAGCTTGTTGAGGGGGACAACCTAATTGATGTCAGACCTGGTATAGTACTTCGTGACATGCCGGCCTTGAGCATGCATGCCCGCAAGCACTACGGTACAGTTCTTGAAAAATGCTTTATCAAGGTGACAACCAGCGCAGGCCAGAAATCAGGAGAATCCGGACAGTACAGTTCTTGTAAAAATGCTTTACACATGTTGTCGCTGTGTGTACTGATACGAATGTTATGGCATGCGTGAAACATAGTCATGGTTCCAATCAAAGGTCCCAGCATTGACAGCTGGTCAGCTGGCAAGTTGGCCAGCAGTACAGGTGATAACAAGCAGTACTGATAAATGTTACATGTATGTCTGCTCCTTCACGCCCAGATCCAAGTACTTGTCCACGGTACCGCATTCAAACAGTCCTGTTGGATCCAGTCCTTCAGTTAGCGTCTGTCATTGTATATTTTGACCAAGACTGCACTGTGCTGTGAAGGGAACACCCAAGTTTTGCGCTACCACCATGGTCCTTCACCCACCTTGACCAGTCATGGACATGTTCTAAGTGATACATGTTTGTGGAAATACAGTCGGGGTACGTGCTCCGTCCCATCATGTCTGTTCTGATCAGACACTCCGCAAAGGTGAAAACCTTTGCGTTCAGTGCCAGGCCGCGGAAAACGCGGAAAACGCGATCTGCAAATGAATCCGACCGGAATCGAACTGGGGACCTCTCGCACCAATTTTGCTGACTATAGGACGGACGTCTCCGGTTACCATGGCATCGCCAACTTACACCTACAGTCATCCGCAAAAGTTCTCCTGTCCGGGGAGTGATGCAAGCCTTTCGGATTTGGTACTAGATAAATCACTCGTCTGTATTCATGTCCCACTACGTCCAACATTATCGCAAGCCAACCCCCTCGGTATTCGTCCGTATTCGTGTCCGAGCAGGTCAACGTCCGGTCAGTGTTCACTGGTCGACATTGTCGCACGTGACGTGCATGCATGTTGTCGTGGTCGACATCTGCGGTCCGAGGTTGCAGCCAAGTCGTAAATTCAATACACCCCCCCAGTGCCGGGGATATAGTCAGGTAACCCGTAACCACCATCGTGAGCAATCCCTTGAGCTAGCAACCCTTTGTACCAGGGGCAGTCTCGGTCAGAGTGGCAGGTCAGGCATCCCACAACCGACGATAGTGTGTAGGGTCACAAGAACGTGGTAAGTTGGTTTAGCAAACTAACTGCCCGAAGAGAGTCAGGGGGGGAGGCACGTTTCAACCTGCAGGTTTTCCCACCCAAGAAGACCTGCTGACCAAGGCAACAGGCTTCATTGGGGGGGAACTTGAGGACAAACACGTGGCAGAATCACATGCAACTCAACCATCACGTGCTGTCTCCTAATTTAGCCAGCATGGCGTGACGGGAAAAACACAAGTCACTGCCGATCAGAATGTCGGACCCCTTTCCCCCAATCCCCTGAATGGTGCGCCCTCCCAGAAGAAAGCAGCCACAGGCATGCAAGTGTATGTGGTGATTTCCAAAACAATAAACCAGGCAAGCCTCGCTCCTTCACGAGTAGGAAACCACAGGGCAATACATAGAAAATAGTCAGCAGCACACATATGGACGCCATGCGCAAGCCCGGCCAGCCTGATAGCTAGGAGTCTTAACTCTTCATCGAAGGCCTGAGCATGTCCATGAGCAGCTTAGCACAGGGCTGACATCAGATGATACCACCTTAACAAAATAACTGGGCCAAACCACTCCCCTCTCGAAATACAGCTAAGAAAATGCCGGCATTACGATACGATGCAATAATGGGTCAGGAAGAAGGTGGAAGGTAGAAAAAATCTACTAGCATGCACCCCACCACAACAAGAACATCGCCCCAAGTCCAGGCAGACAAAGTGCTTCGGCAGAAAAGGCAAAGCACGGCGAAACGTGAAGCTCAAGCATCCCCTCTATCAAATCTAGGTAGATCTCACTTTTGCAAGGCTGCATAACCTCCACAAACCTGCAAAAACTACACAAACCTGCAAAACCTACAGGGCCGGCCTAATCAGGGCACAGCCCGGATAGGTATGGCCATCGCGATAATGTGCACCCCCACCTTACGCCGTGTCCACACGCTGCCTCTTGCGTGAGTCCTGCGACCCTGGCGGATCCGCCACCATCACTTTGAGCCGAGACCCAAACAGCTCAGCGCCGTTGAAGTTGATCACCGCGAGCTGCGCGCTCTGCGAGTTGTTGTACTGCGAAGCGCAACACAGGATGCGCCGGACACAGGGAGCATCGGTATGTAGGTTTACATGAATGACCAAATGTTTGGTTATCAGAAAATGTACGTTTACATGAATGACCACAGGTTTGGTTATGTAAAAATGTATTTTTTCATGAATGACCAGAGGTTTGGTTATCGAACGAACCGGGGGCAAAGAAATAGTTCACAATGGGCGTGAACCATGCCCGCACTTGAAAGCCCAAGTTATGGCTGTTCTGGAGGGCAGACAGCCCATTCCTCACATTCACCTACATCAACGCTCTTGAGACGCCGCCCCTACCCTCACGATCCTTAAGTCAAGCATGTTCCCTCTCATTCCTTATCCCTCATATAGCCCTTACCTGAATTGACAAAGCAATCCATCCTTCTCTGCATGCCCCGTTCCATCCCTATCCAAACCACCCACCCAAGATACCTCCCTATCCAAACCACCCACCCTAGATACATCCCTATCCAAACCACCCACCCTAGATACATCCCTATCCAAACCACCCAACCTAGATACATCCCTATCCAAACCACCCACCCTAGATACATCCCTATCCAAACCACCCACCCTATAGACCACCGCCATTCCACTCTCTCTGCCAAAACTATACATTTCTTTTTCCCATGTCCCCTCCATATTGCCACTCTTCCTCCCAGGCACCTCATGTCAACACAACCGTGGCCCCCACTCATGTACGGAGACTGCTGCCACTACCCTCCCCACCTCATCTTCCCTCCAGCCTCCCAGCATCGCTGGCTGTCCCCTCCATCCCCCCCGCCCCGGTCTCCTAAACTTGACCTATTCCCCCCCCGCCCTTCTCCTCACCTTGACCTATCCCCCCCCCCCCCCTTCTCCTCACCTTGACATAGCCGTAGTTCTTCCCTGGCTGCAAGCGTGCGTACTCCAGCCCAGGGCAGCGCGCAAATATCTCCTGGAGCAGGCCATCGGAGATGGGTTTTGACGCCACCACGAAAAGGCGCGAGTCGGGCGCGTCGTCTGCACGGTGGTCGCGCCCGCGGTCCTTCTGCTGCTCCCCGCACCGCCACGCAGGGGCAGATGGGCAGACACACATACACACACAACGAACAAAACACAGACAGACACACACACACACACACATGAGCAGACGCAAGCGCCCACAGCCATGGCTAAGGCCACGCGCATACCAAGCCCAGTACCATGCCCAGCAACATCACCCGGCAAGTGGGGAACACCTGGAACGAGGTTACTATGCCGTGTGTATGCGTGATGGAATGACATCAGGTATATCAGCCAGGGGGTCTCAAGGTATCGGGGTGCCCGAGAACAGCGGTTTTTAGTGCCTGCAACAAGGGGACGCTACTTAGCGAGCTGAGCTCGTTGGCTACAAGGGCCATGGGGAATGAAAGGCAACAACGAGGGCCACGGGGAATGGAAGGCAACAAGAATGGAAGCCATACCAGGATACCCTCAAGGCAATGCCCCTAATCTCTGAGCCCCTCAGCGAGATGGCGCCGGCGGCATCCAAATGGCCAGAGAAGAGGGTGAACACACATGTTACAAAACTACCCGCATGGTGCAAACAAAAGATGTCTACGGTGGCAGCGTAAGCGACGGATAGCTTGAGCAGAAAGTGATGGACTCCATTAGCACCACAACAAGATTTAGGGAGGCAGAGATGGTCAGCAACATAACAGCCGCATGAGAAACCGGCTTGTTACAAGCTAGGGCTAGACATCAGTCAACGTCTGAGACACAGAAGCGAACACTGCCAGTGGGGGGCAGACAAACGCACACAGAAGTGATTTGCTCCACAGTGTCCATACAGTGTCCACAGTGTCCACAGTGTCCGCATAGTGTCCATACTGCACAATGTTCCTTAGTTTCCCGCATAGTGTCCATTGTGCGCGCATCGTCGTCAATGGCCAGATCGTGCCCGCATCGTGTCCAGATAGTGCCCATGGTCCATAGTGTCCACAAAGTGCCCACAAAGTGTCCACCTAGTGTCCAACTGTCCATAGCGTCCACATGGTTGTCGCGCAGTCTCCTTGGTGTCTGCAAAATGTTTATAATTTCCACATCATGCCCCTAGTGATGTCATGTCCTTTGCTTACAGACAATGCCATGCTTCACTCACCCCTGCCATGTCTAGTCCGGCCGAGCCAGGGAGTCCCCCCAAGCCGCCCAGTGCCCCAAGGCCACCAAGCCCTCCCAGACCACCCAGGCCACCCACGGGGCCGGCGCCTGGTAACGAGAGCATGTGTGCGAAATTGTCCCGCATCTGTGCGGCCAGTGTCCAAGAGTCAAGGAAGAGAGACAGCGGGAGACAGCGGGAGGAAGTCGGGGTGAGCAAGGTGGCGCTGGGTAGCAATGGAAAAATGCAGAAGGTGGAGTGGTGTTCAGCTCGCCAAGGGCTGATCGCTTGAAGAAACAGCAGCGCTGTACCATTTTCGATTACCCGGCGAAAACCATGCAACTAAAACGCCAAGCTTGCATGCCGAAAACATGGCACATGGCCCTCACCTGTAAACCCATCACCGCCCATCACCGCCCATCACAGCCCATCACAGCCCATCACAGCCCATCACAGCCCATCACAGCCCATCACAGCCCATCACAGCCCATCACAGCCCATCACAGCCCATCACAGCCCATCACAGCCCATCACAGCCCATCACAGCCCATCACAGCCCATCACAGCCCATCACAGCCCATCACAGCCCATCACAGCCCATCACAGCCCATCACAGCCCATCACAGCCCATCACAGCCCATCACAGCCCATCACAGCCCATCACAGCCCATCACAGCCCATCACAGCCCATCACAGCCCATCACAGCCCATCACAGCCCATCACAGCCCATCACCGCCCATCACCGCCCATCACCGCCCATCACCGCCCATCACCGCCCATCACAGCCCATCACAGCCCATCACAGCCCATCACAGCCCATCACAGCCCATCACAGCCCATCAAAGCCTATCAAAACCAACCCATGCATGCCCCATCAAAACCTGCCAGCGCGACAGCACTGAGCCTTGGAATACACCAAAGGGGAGGAGCCACCCACAGGCGCACATCCGCTTCAGCGGCTCCTTGATAAACAGCAACACGGGCCTTGACTGAACGATACCGCGCTGGTGGTTTCATGGATACCTTCGCAGGGCAACCACCCCTAGGAAAGCTTTTTAGGGCTAAAAAGTAAAGCTAGCTTTTTAAAGATTGGACCACCAACAGATCCACCGTCCTACACAGCCACATATAGAAAGCCACTGACAAAGCCACAAAAGCCACCCATACAAAGCCACATACAAAGCCATCCACAAAGCCACTCACAAAGCCACCTAGAAAAGCACCCATAGACCCGCCAGCACCTACCAGGGACACGTTGGTTGCGTCCGGGGTGGGCAAGCCAGGAATCGGCCCCAGCCCCAGCTGGATCGCAAACTGCTGCAGCTGAAGCTGCTTCTCGGTTTCGTCAAGACTGGCCGCAAACGAGCTGGTCAGCCCACCCAGCCCGCCGAGCCCACCCAGCCCGCCCAGCCCGCCCAGCCCGCCCATGGCACCCATCGCTCCGAACCCGCTCGACCCGGCAGACAGAGTGGGCAGCTGGGCGGCGGTGGCGGGTGGGCCCCCCCTGCCCCCCTCCTTGCTGCCCATAGGCTCGGCGATCATCACCTGCATGTGTATGGGTGGGGGGGTGGGGGGTGGGGGGTGGAGGATTTCAGCACATCAGGAATAACGTAGAGCGGCAGAGCGCTTAAAAACATAACAGATCTATATCCTCCTCGTATCCATCACGAGAGATTATGATCTGCCCTCATAGGAATTTTACCCCCAATAGGAGTTATGATCTATCCTCATATACATTGCTATTCATTACGATCATATTTTTGAGTGGCTTCACCAGAAAAAGATTGTAAAAAGTAATGTAAATTGTTAGGTGCTAGATGTGGTGTGGAAGTTATTGAATCTACTCTCATATACATCACTAAAAACACATAGAACTTGTCCCCGTATACATGGAATCCACTTGGAACTGATAAGGCAGCACTATTTACTATCAATACATAGAACTTGTCCCCGTATACATGGAATCCAATTGGAACTGATAAGGCAGCATTATTTCAGGTGTAGCGGGTAGGCGATGCCGTCCTGATTGTCCGGCCCGTGGTTGGATCCAGCGGTGGTTGGGGCGCCATAGCTATGTAACCATGGAATATGCCACCGTGGAGTGTGCTATGCAGCATGCCATCATAGCGCCAATTGTGAAAGATCTGGAGGGCATGTCATCACTCATCACCGACGCGCTTAGTCAGCCCTCATCACCAGCATGGATACTGGTGGGCAGGTGTTTCCCACAAGGTGTGATGCACAGACGAGACAAGATATAATGCACTGATATGCTAAGCCCGTGCTGTTTACGCCCAACCTGGGAGCATTAACTACGGCTCCGTGAGGCTGCCCCTATGGGATGCTGCCTAAGGGCTTGCTATACCTTGGTTGCTTCACCTAGTCGCGAGTCCGTGGCTCTGATGAATGTGCCGAATTTCACTCAATGGGCTCAACGTCCGACAAGTGCCATATGTCCAATACATGCTATGTACATGCCCTGTGCGTGCTATATGTCCTGTACATGTCAAGCGCCATGTAGGTAACCCTGGACCCCATGGTTCCCTCGAGGGCCCACGTGAGGGAAAATGCCATGTGTCCACCCACCTAGTAGTAGTAGTAGTAGTAGTAGTAGTAGTAGTAGTAGTAGTAGTAGTAGTAGTAGTAGTAGTAGTAGTAGTCGTGGTGGTGGTGGTGGTGGTGGTGGTGGTGGTGGTGGTGGTGGTGGTGGTGGTGGTGGTGGTGGTGGTGGTGGTGGTGGTGGTGGTGGTGGTGGTGGTGGTGGTGGTGGTGGTGGTGGTGGTGGTGGTGGTGGTGGTGGTGGTGGTGGTGGTGGTGGTGGTGGTGGTGGTGGTGGTGGTGGTGGTGGTGGTGGTGGTGGTGGTGGTGGTGGTGGTGGTGGTGGTGGTGGTGGTGGTGGTGGTGGTGGTGGTGGTGGTGGTGGTGGTGGTGGTGGTGGTGGTGGTGGTGGTGGTGGTGGTGGTGGTGGTGGTGGTGTGGTGGTGGTGGTGGTGGTGGTGGTGGTGGTGGTGGTGGTGGTGGTGGTGGTGTGGTGGTGGTGGTGGTGGTGGTGGTGGTGGTGGTGGTGGTGGTGGTGGTGGTGGTGGTGGTGGTGGTGGTGGTGGTGGTGGTGGTGGTGGTGGTGGTGGTGGTGGTGGTGGTGGTGGTGGTGGTGGTGGTGGTGGTGGTGGTGGTGGTGGTGGTGGTGGTGGTGGTGGTGGTGGTGGTGGTGGTGGTGGTGGTGGTGGTGGTGGCGGTGGTGGTGGTGGTGGTGGTGGTGGCGGCGGCGGCGGCGGCAGCAGCAGCAGCAGGAGTAGTAGTAGCAGCAGCAGTGGCAGTAGCAGCAGCAGCAGCAGTAGCAGTAGCAGCAGCAGTAGCAGTAGCAGCAGCAGCAGCAGCAGCAGCAGCAGCAGCAGCAGCAGCAGTAGTAGTAGTAGTAATAGTAATATAACTGATACGTTGATGCAGCAGCACGATGGCCCGCCTTCTCAACGTGCATTACATCATCTACTCCTACAAGAGGTCCCCTGACAGCGAACACATCTGCGTTGACAAGAGCATGTGATGTATCACCAAAACGTGCACTAATCACTGCTTAAATGCGCTTATCACTTGTAAGTCGGTAGCCCCCCAGTAAATAGCCCGCCCTCCTAGAGCTTCGCAAGAAACCACTGTTCGATAATGAAGTCTGCTCATGTATTCGCCTCAAGAGGCTGGCCGCGCGACCCACCTTGAGGGGCTGCCCGCACCCTGGAGGGAACTCGTAACGGTCAAACCGCTCCCTGGCCTGCGTGTGTATCCGTGTATGCGCGTGCATGTCATGGTACATTGCGAAATCATATGCAAGGAGTGCTAAGTGACAACTGCTGCCAACTACCGCCCTATGTTAAGTTAAACGATACAAGAAATGGCCGGGGGCGCTGAGACATGGGCAAGTGAGATGGAAAGATGCATGGGCGGCAGACACCAGGAGATGCATGGGCAGAGATATGGACACAAGAGAGGGGGGCTGATGGGGTCCAGCGGAAGTCATCCCCTTTTTCTAATCCTGTTCAATGTGCACTCCACAACGCACACGACTTGACCAACTCCATACGAATCGTTCGAAAGAGTACAACAACCATTAGAGAGTATTCCAGCCACGAGGCTTTCACCCACCCCATATGGTCCAGTACCATCACTATGGCCATAGTACCACTTGACTCCTGTACCACCCCATATGGTGCAGCACCATCACTATGGCCATAGTACCACTTGACTCCTGTACCACCCCATATGGTCCAGCACCATCACCATGGCCATAGTACCACTTGACTCCTGTACAACTATACAACTATACTAGGCTTTCACCCACCTCATATGGTCCAGCACCATCACTATGGCCATAGTACCACTTGACTCATGTACCACCCCATATGGTCCAGCACCATCACCATGGCCATAGTACCACTTGACTCCTGTACAACTATACAACTATACTAGGCTTTCACCCACCCCATATGGTCCAGTACCATCACTATGGCCATAGTACCACTTGACTCCTGTACCACCTCATATGGTCCAGTACCATCACTATGGCCATCGTAGTACCACTTGACTCCTGTATACAACTATACTAGGTAAACAAACTACTATACGAGGTAGTGTACTGTCATGTCCGTAGAATACACTACAGCGAACTGCCTAGAAAATGGCCAACAGGCGTGACTGAGGCAAATGGTTGGAGAGAAGAAGATGGGATGACTCAGATACGTGGATGACTCGTGCACCAAATGCCCGCTAACGAGATGAATCGTGCACATGATCACAGGCCTGCGCACCCGCTACAGAGATGACTCGTGCGCGAAGCCTAGGCACGTGCTACGGCGATGACGAGCTGCGCTGCTGAACCACCCCGGTGGAACCAATTATTGTGTCAGAAGTTATGTTCTTCAACAGTGTCTCCAAGTCATGAGAAAATACTCCACCTGTACAGCCAAACCCAGCATAAACTACGGCAAAAGCCACCCCCATCACCGCCATCATGCCACCCCCATCGTAGGCGTGCACATTATTAATCTATTCTTACCCCATTACCGTGCCACGCTCCCAGTTAGAAAAAAAAAAATTAAAGCAGGTTTCCTCCCCCACGCACCGTGGCTGCGGCTTGGGGGCTGTTGTAGTTGACGTAGGCGTAGCCCTTCGACACCCCTGTCGCCTGCTTATGTCGGCCAGGCAAACACGAGGCATCGCAACACGAAGCGCAAAGCGTCAAGCACTGCACACTGACGATGAGAAGAGGCGCGCTGGTGGCGAGAAGAGACATGCCGGCATGCGGTTGCAAACTGCATTATAAAGGACAAGGCGACCTCAATGGAAAGTGCTCCTCAGCGTTACAATGGAAGGGGAAGACGAACTACTCGGTAGCTGGGTCGGTGAGAATGAAGGTTCAGAGAATCCTTGGGGCGGATGTAAAGCCACCTACAGGACACCCGAGTAAAGCTGTCGCAGGATACCGCGTCCTCGTCGGACAGCAAGTAGTAAACTTCACAGGCGTAAACCTCTGGAGCGGATGCCAGAAGTCCCCGTGTTCGGAGCAACCCCTACATTACCCGCCTCAGGTCCATGCATGTCCTTGCAGGCAACATCTTGAACAGCCACACAACATACGATCCAAATGCAGCAGATTTGTACACAGACTTGTACACAGACTTGTACACATGCGTACGCTGTGACTGCCGACAGTGCATACCCTATGATTGCCAACTATCGAGGACGGGCCACCTCAGTCACCACTAAACGATTCATCATGCCATCGCCAGCCCTCTCGAAGACTCCTCACCCATCCAGTCCACTTTGAGGTTGCAGTTCCCTGAACCTCACCCCACCTTGTCCACTCTTGAAATCGCGCCCCCCCCCCCCCCCCCCCGGTGTCACCCACCCGGTCCACTTTGAGGTCACAGTACTCTAGCCCAGGCACCCGGCGGAAGAGGTTGGCGAGCTCGTCCTTGGTGGCCTGGAGGAGAGGCAGCAAACCACGTCATAAACATCCCGCATTAGGAATACTCCGCATTAGAATAAACATTAGAGTAAACATTTGAATAAACATTAGAATAAACATCCCGCATTAGGAATACTCCGCATTAGAACTCGACGACCCCGAGAGGCACGCCCGTTCGACCCCGACATGCATGTAGGTAATTCAAACATGTTCGCAAACACAGAACAGCTACGTTTCGTCCGCCTGGGCGCAGCTGCCAAGGATTGACCAGGGTGCACAAGCCGCGAGCGAGCAGGGGGCGATGGAGCGCTATTCTCAGCCGTGCCACCATGTCCGAGGGAACAAGCCATCAGGCGACACAGCGCATAACAAGTCGCACAGCGCCCGTTGGTGATGCTGTAAACCACAGACCGGCACAAACGACTCACCGATTTGTGCACCACCACGTAGAGCCGCTGCATATTCTGGGTGGCAGACGCGGGGAAGCCGCCACCAGCACCCAGGCCGCCCCCTGCCCCCAGGTGGAATGTATATACACATTTGATACAGTAGTGATACAATGGGTAGGACGAAATTCCAAGCAAGAAAACAGCGACTTTGTCAGGCTCTACGACCAAACACGGGGGAGATATGCGGCAGGAGGTCTGACAGGGGAAGATGGAGGGTGGCGGAGATATGCATGGAGGGGAGACCTGGCAAGAGGTAGCGCGGGGCCACGGTGGATAGGGGTCGACAAGGCAAGAATCAGGAAGGCCTTAACCGAGGCTTTACAAGGGCCAACCCTTGATACAGCGATGGGGGTCTACCATGCAGCGTGACATTGACCGCCGCTTGCCAGATCCTGTAGGATCAGAGGAGAGGTCGCCCGGTGAAACTATACTATACTATACTATACTATAGGTCGCCCGGTGAAACTATACCATACTATACTATAGGTCGCCCGGTGAAACTATACCATACTATACTATAGGTCGCCCGGTGAAACTATACCATACTATACTATAGGTCGCCCGGTGAAACTATACCATACTATACTATAGGTCGCCCGGTGAAACTATAGTAGTATACATCCAAACCGTGGACCACGCCCCGACACGGAGACAGACAGCTCAGTTTCACCACGCCAAAAAGCCACAGTCGCGGAAACATGATCAACCCGAAAACGCCATGAAAGCGCATTGCACTACACTTTGAAAGCATAACAATATGTAAGCATCAAGGTGTCATGCATGGGGGATGGGGGATGCGGGATGGGGTGTGCGAAGCAGGGCAAGTCCTTGGGATGCAAGGACAAGGGCTTGGGCTGCATGCGTAACCCTGCCAGCTGCACCTGCAGTGATGCCACATCTGGCCTACCCTGGCCCACCATGCGCACGTCAAGCGACCGCCCCTTCAGCTGTAACGCACCCACCACGTGTGTTGCATCATACTCAACCATGATACGGTACAGTACTCACCCCTTGTGTGCTCTTTCACCGACTCGGTCATAGCGAGAACAGGGGCAGGGGCATATCGGATACAAAATTATGGAATTAGAACCAACCAGCTAGTTTATGGTATTTCATTCAAGGGGTTGCTATGGAACTGCTATGGAATTAATATGGCACTAACATGGACGGGCCCGAGGTGGAGGCAAAATAAACCATGATCAATCACGATGACAAAATCACAATAATAAATAATCATCAGGTACCTGAGGACCCCAGCCGTGAACCCAGCGGTAATCCCAGCATCCCAAACGGTTGAGCGCTGGAGCCAAAGCCTGACGAGCCGACCAGTGTCGCGCCCGCCTTGGTCCGCACGTTCTTGGCGTCTGCCAGCATTATCTTTACTTTGTACTCGCCTGAGGCCGGGATCGGCGGGTGGCCGTGTTTGTGGGTGTTGACCGATATTCAAGGAACGGGTAAGGTCTCCTTTCCCTAGCAAGGGGGCTACTTGCAACGCATCCAAAAAATCTTATTATCTAATGGAGAACAGTCCTAACCACCCGAGGTAGGCAGGCCACACTCGCATGGACAGGGTGGGTGAGGAAAGGGTGGGTGCCGGGTGGTGCATGCGTGCGAGAGGTCAGTGCCTCTCATAGACACACACACACACAGAGAGAGAGAGAGAGAAGAGCCAGACACAAATGGATGAAGCAACATACAGCATACAGCATACATAGAGACACCCCACCACCACCATCACTCCCCCCTCCCCACCCATACCATCCATCCACACACACACACACACACACACACACACACACACACACACACACACACACACACACACACACACACACACACACACACACACACAAAAAGAAGACAAAAGAGAGGGCAAACGATTTTGTAGAAGCATATCAGAGAGGCAGGGACACACATTTGGAGACACCAGGACAAGGACTACATTGCAGGACAAGGACTACATCGCAGGAGCGCACAAATACAGACAGGAGGCGCATACGGGCAAGGGCAATGAGGACCCAGTGTCGAACGAAATAGGCAAAACACGTACAACGAAGCACGGGGGGGACAGGGCGTGACTGCGACCATGACACCGTCCCAAAGATCTTGTGACGGGGCAGAATTAGACATGAAGTATCATATGTTGCCCTGCCAGATGTTGCCCAGCCAGATGTTGCCCAGCACATAATATCAGATGTTGCCCTGTCATGGAGCAGCGTCAATGGCGAAGCACTTTGTTACTGGCGAAAACACCGATGCGATTACTTTGCTGCTGGCGCCCGCACACATGCGAGGACTTTGCTACTGGCGCACTAGGGCTTCAACGTTAACCTGAGTTTATTCATCATACACGCAACCCCCTACCCAAGGGGAAGGTAACATCCAGCTCAGATCCGCCAGTACCAACATAAGGTCCTTGCCACCAGCGGACGCACCGATGCACCCCGCCGCACCGATCTCCTCCAGCGCCGCCATTGCCTTGGACGTCTTGGAGAACTTTGCGTAGGCGAGGCCCTTCGGTTCGCCCGATGCGCGGTCCTTGATGACTCGCGCGTACTCGATGTCGCCGTACGCGGTGAGCGCGGAGACAAACACGTGCTCGGGCATGTCCTGGGGAACGGGGTGGGGCATTGGTAGTGGACAAGGCGACAAGAGCAGCGGCCGCAGTGACAAGAGTGAGGAGTGGTAGTGGAGACTCTGAGAAGAGCAGCGGCAGCGACAAGAAGGGTGCGGAGTGGTAGTGGACACAGTGATGAGAGCAGCCGCAGGGTAGCCAGGGACTTCGGGAACGCAACTGGCCTGGGAGAAGCACGGGCGTGATCAGGCGACAACAAGCAGGAGAGACCGGCAGAGACAAGTGAGGCTGGAACAGATGAAACTTCCAACGGGCATGGAACAGAACAGGCCAATATCAAACACAAGGCTAAGATAGTATGAGCCACTACTATAGTATGGCTATAGTATGCTTATATACTATAAGCCACCGCAAAGAAAGCCTTTAGTTTACTGCCAGTCATCTTTCACCGCAAGGAAGCCTGGAGTGTACTGCCAGGTTGTACCTTTGGTACCACCGCAAACAGCCTTGACCGCGGAGGCACATTGTCGGGCGTGCTTGTGTCTTCCTGCAGTTTCTGTCTCTCGGCCTCCGCGGCGTCTTTCGGCTGCGCCACCATGACCTGCGCGCCAGCAGTCACCCCGAGGATGGGCAGCGCAGTGTTTAGATAAAGGATGCGGCAGGAACGCCAAGCAGCGGGCGAAGAGCTGATGCGGAGATAAGATAGTTAAAAGCAGCCATCGCACGCACCTTGATAGGAACAGGGTCGGAACCAACGACCTGCCCATTCAACTCCTCAATAGCCTTCGCGGCAGATGACGCCTTGTCAAACTTGATGTATGCAATACCCTTCGACTCCTGCGACTCTCCTCTTTGTCGCACAATTTTACAGTATCTATAAGATGTCGCTTCGTTAAGGGTAAAACAAAAATTGTCTTCTTTAAAGGACATCACGTACATCGCAGGCGAAAACAAAGGAACACAAAGTTTTACCAAAAAAGGGAAAGGATACTGCATGTTGCCGTATTGATTAAACACGGAGGTCAACGTCTCTTCCGTTTGCTGTTTCGAACACACAACGAAAAGCCTCGAGTAGGGCGGGTCATTATCCGCGACGACCGGATGCTCTGAAGAGTACGCCATGTGTACGCTTGATTCTGCCCGTTATTGGCCCCGCCGGATAAATCCCTCTTGGTCAGGTGGTTGACTTAATGCCTGATGTAATTGCCAACAACTGCTTATGCCATCAATCCTAAAATACCGAGAGTTGGCAGGATTCTCGCTGTCTGCCTCCTGTTTTCCTCGCCCACATGCCCGTCTTCAGTCTCAACTCCCGCCATGGCGACTACGGCGAGCAACAAAACTTCTTTGGCGAAAGACACCGTATCCTGAACGCTGGCGATACATGCTGCTACAAAGAGTCACATCGGATACGGCATTCTGAACGACGAACTAAGTCAAGTTGGTGTCCCAACCTAGTTTTAAGAATGCTAGTAGCCACTGAAATTGAAGTATTTCAGTCAGGCAAAGTTGGGACTTCACGCTTGCGAAGTAATTGCCAAAAGCCATGCGGAACCGCAGGCAAATTGCCGAACGCCGTGCCAAGAATTGCCAGTTTGTTTGGGCACCCAACGGCCAACACGTGGCTGGTATGTAAGCCCTTGGTTCCTCGTGCCACCATGGCATTTGCGTGGCTGCTCGCCTGGTTGCCTGCAGTGATTGCCAGCGTAAATTACGTACCGTTTATCGTGCCCTTTGTGACAGGGGGCATTTAAGCTGCCCGCATTTCTGTTTGCACAACGTGCTACGATTCGTACTTCATGCGCAGTGGCCCAATCCTGGAACTTGTTGCTTCGCCGTCGTCGACGCTGCATGCGTTAGTGGATGGTTTGCTGCATAAGCCCGCTGGCTTGTCACAAAACATTGACTGCGGGTTGAGATTCTGGGGAAATTTGAGGGATACTTGCCTCGCCCGCTAAGCAAACTTTCAGTGCCATTAACGGTGGTAGCGTGTTGCCCTGGCGTTCCTGCGGTTGGACTTGGAGCAAGGACCGCATGTATATCGCTGTCGTAATATAAGCTGCCCTTCGGTTGCCCGATAAACGTCACATGGGCAATTTCAGAGTTTGTGGTAAACCCCACCTCTTGACTTTCTTGTTTACGATTTGATAAGTTTCTCTTTTCACGCCGGCGTAAAGGCACGCGCGTGCAAAGCTGTTTGCGGGAATTACAACGTCGCTGCAGTTGTCAAGAACATGGATCCCCCAGGTGGCACGACAGGCATGTCGGACGCAGCAGAAAGTATCACAATTAGCGCGGCCGTCATGCCCCCGCCACCCCGGAGGCAGGTTGCCCCGGCAGGTGCTTCGGGAGGCTGCAACAACTCGACAGTCCCGCCCTCCTCTCGGCACGTGTCGAAAGAAGACGAAGGAGCGGGAGCTCGGGAGAAAGTCGAGCTAAAGCCGGGCTACAGCCAAGTGTCCTGGATGCGACTGGCCGACTCCGGGGCCGACCTGCGTGGCCCCCATGCCCCTCGTTCCAGCCGCATGCCCAAGATCACGATGGAGGAGCTCAAGAAGCATAACAAGAAGGACGATGCGTGGATGGCATTGAAGGGGCATGTGTACAACATCACGCCATACCTGGACTACCACCCAGGGGGCGTGCCAAAGCTCATGTCAGGGGCGGGCAAGGATGGCACCAGCCTGTTTGCAAAGTACCACCCGTGGGTCAACTATCAAGCGCTTCTGGGCAAGTGCCTTGTCGGCATTCTTGACACGGACTCCTAAAGCGCAGAATGATCACCAACCGCTTCGTAAAGACCAGGGGCATTAACCTTGGTCTGTAACTTTCGTCGCCATTCTCGACACTGACGCTTGAGGACTTGTGTGTGACGTCTTCAGGATGTCGACTCGTGAATAGATTATTTAATCAATATAAATGCATGCAGTCACATAGGGGAAATGTGGAGCACTTTAAAGTCCTTTCAATTCTTGCATGGCTCGTGAGGACTTGCCTAAGATCTTCACGATGTCAACTCGTGAAGCCTAAGCCATAGCCGGATTCGTGAGGGCGACCCCTCAATCCCCTCTAGATCTAGATGTACGACGTAGTTCTGTTAGGGCCCATTTCGTCATGGCATCATCTCCACAAGATCGACGTGTATATCAATCTTCAACATGTAAATCCCTGCTCAGACAGTACTATCGAAGGGACAATTTGGTCACCATGATGTCGGGTCAATCAATTCATAAGTTACTTAGTCACTAATTAATTAATTAATTAAACACGTGCTCCCGTTGGGGAGTCACGGAGCACCGAAGTGCTTTTAATCCCTGTGTGTGCACAACAGGAGAAAGGGCATAGACCCCCATTCTCCTTCATGCCAAAGGCATGCCACAGCTGCACTCGGACACGCTAAACTGTGTACGTAAACGATCCGGCAATCTGTGGGTGCAATAAGACCCATATGTGATCAGCATGGCATAACAAGGAGCGTGGGCGAGTAATCTGATCATAGTCAGGACGTAGCATGGCTGTACAAGGACTAAGCTAAGGCTATGGCTGGTTGTGTACCGTGCGTTAGCGGTGCACGTGACTAGGTATATGTTGGCACAGCTAGGCAAACATTCTAAGCATGGCTGCCATAGCGGCAGTGACTACCAATGGATACAAGCTATAGGGCTATTATGCAAGCTATTCTAGCCCGCTAGCTGGGGGCGTCCACATCTTGTGGTTGATCATCAGGCCCCCGCCCCTCCAGTACACCTTGGGCTTCTGGGGCCGGTCCTGCTTGTGGCGGAGGTATTCCGGCCACAGGTCGCGTCGCTGCTGCTGCTGAGCGGGCCGGGGTCAGGTCGTCGTCCAGCGTCCAGGTGAGGTCGTGCAACCGCTTGCGACGAGAGAGGAACCGCTGCTTGTCCTCACGGGAGGGGAAGGTGAGCAGGACTGGTGGGGGAGCCGCCTTGTCCCGTGAGTGGGGAAGGCGGTGGCACCCATGCATGCACGCAGTTCTACCTCACCTACCAGGCCCATGAGGGTAAGGAGCTGGTCCTTGAGCTCGTCGGCAAGGGTGGTCGACGTCTCACCTGGCTTCTAGCTGGGGAAAACGACGCAGCACCACCCGGCAGTCGCGGCGGGCGCGGTCGCTGGCCTCCCGTGGTTGTGCCTGGCAAAGGTCTTCAAGCTCCTGGATTTTCGTAGCGATGGCGTCGGTGGTGGAGGCGGTCGCTGTCCGCAGCAGGTCCGCATAGGAGAGGGGCAGGAGGTCGCCAGCATCCTGCCGGGGTGGCTGGGATGCGACGGTGGCCGTCTGCTCCGCTATCTTTTGGACCTGTGAGACCAGGTCCTCGGTGTGGGCGGTGATGGCTTCAAGCTTAATTCTTCATGAGCACGCCGCACTTGCCCTCCACCTGCATGGTTAAGGCGAGAGACACTAGTGCAGCGTGTGTCTCAGCAGATGCCTGCGCCGCGGTGTGCAGCGCCGTGAACTGTGGTTGGAGCTTGTGGACGACCTTGGTTTCCACATTGGAGACCCGGGCCTCCACCGTGTTGAGCGTCGTGTTTAGCGAGGTCGATCGATCAGCTTCTCGGCCAACGGCCAGGTCACGTGATCCTCCAGCTCTGCTCGGAGGTCATCATCCTTGCAGAGGGAGGGAGCCGATGTGGCTGCCGGCTGCGCACTGGCTGGGCTGGGTATACGTAGCGGAGCTTTGCGTTGATGCCCATAAGACTTGGCCGGAGGGAGCTGCCGCAGGATAGATCGAGGTGGTGGTGGAGAGCGCTCTGGCTTGGCGAGGAACCCCTCCAGGTCGGCGGCAAGGATGGGCCCACCGGGCCCTTGGAAGGAGCTTGTGTTCTTGTGCTAAGAAATGCACTTAGTTATACTAGATACCCTTGTATACGACATCTGATGGTGTATGTGACCGAGCTAATCTATACCGGTCTATCTAATTATCTACTTCTCATTAGCATTCTACACTAGGTCGGGGGCATCTGGATCGCCCTGCATGAGTGGCCCACGTTGCATCCAGCGCGGTGGAGGGCATGAGGCCGGCACGCCTTACCCGCCAGCTAGCCCTGGGGGCGCGCATTGGCCAGCCTTGATGCTACCCACACGCGTATACATACTTACGTATGCCACACCAAGTGCTTTGTCGTGCATCTTCCTCCATGATGAACTAACTAATCAATAAGCACGTGACTGCGTCATGTGAGTGCCAATACAAGAAAATGAACCTCTAATCCTATACACAATTACGAGATCAGGAGCTAGGGACCGCGCCCTAGCTTCTCTCAGTGCCCGAAGTGGGCGGCAGGCCACAGAGCGCTCTCCCCGCGTCACCTGGGTGCGGCCGCAACAGTACAGGGGTGCAATACAAGAAGTAGGCGCTGAGCCGCTGATGCAAATAAGCTGATGCTGTGAAGGCCTGAGGTGCGGTCAAGACCTAGGCCTCCATAAGCTAGATTAATTCATTAATTAACTAACATGTGCGTCTTTCCTCTCAGACAACTGACCCTAGCTAGTCCTTCCACGGCGTTGGATCGCCATGCGTCCAGGCATGCATCATTAATTAGTTGTCTCACTTAATGTAGAGCTAGGTAATCAGGTAGACTGGACGACGACCTGACCCGCGCTCAGCAGCAGCAGCGATGCGACCTGTGGCCGCGGCCGAATTAATTAATTAATTAATTAAACTCGTGCTCCCGGCCCTTGGGGAGTCACGGAGCACCGAAGTGCTTTTAATCCCTGTGTGTGCACAACACTGGGAAGAAAGGGCAGAGACCCCCATTCTCCTTCTGACATGCCACAATTAAGGCATGCCACAGCTGCAATCGGACTCGGTAAACGTTCCGGCAAGATCTGTGGGCCGAATACCTCCGGGCCACAAGCAAGATACCCAGAAGCCAATTAGGTCTACTGGAGAGGCGGGGACCTGCAATTATCAACCACAGCCATGCTACGTCCTAGCCATGATCAGATTACTTGCCCACGCTCCTTGTAATTTTGATATGCTCACATGGGTCTTATTGCACCCACAGAACTTGCAAGCCGGATCGTCTATCGTGTCCGATTGCTGCTGTGCATGGCATGCCTCAGGCATGAGGGAGAAAGGCCGGGGGTCTCTGCCCTTTCTTCCTGTTGTGCACACACACGGATTAAAAGCACTTCGGTGCTCCGGACATGACTCCCCAACGGGAGCACGAGTTTAAATAATTAATTAATTATGAACCTTTGAAAGATGTGGACGGTGCCCGGCGCGGGCTAGATTAGCCCTTGTAACCTTGGTAGTCATTGTCGCCATCGTAGCCACTGTTGTTGCAATTAAGAATGTAGTAACCATGTATGTATGCCTATCATACCTGCCGGGACACCTGCTGTCATGCACGTGCAACGCTACTAATTAATGCACGGTAGACAACCATCCATTTATAGCTTAGCAATTTCAGGGTAGAACGAGCCATATTTATTAATTAAGTAAGTAAGTAATTCAACTCGTGCTCCCGTTGGGGAATCACAGAGCATTATAACATAGCCATCACAGAGCATTATAACGTAGCCATGCACATGTGCCTATAGCCGAACAAGTAGCCAAAGGGGGCATCATGCAGCCAGCTATAGATAGCTAGCGCTAGCTAGCCTAGCTATATGCATGCGTCTCACCTATGGCACTTCTTGCAGTTTGCTCACGTCTCGGCAATTAGTGCAATATGCAATATGCTCACACGGGACATATATATTGCATATTCCGGGCGGAGCGGGCCAAGGTCCTGGCCTACGGCGACGTCGGGCACCATCGTGTGGTGCCCTTTGTCCTGGAGGAGTTTGGGGCCATGGGGCCCCTGACCTCCGCCTTCTTCAAGGAGTGTTGCCGGCTCCGGGAGGACCGGCTGGACCTGGAGGGCCAGCGGGCCCCATGGTCGGCGCGGACCTGGACGTCATATTGGCGTCAGCGCTTGTCGGTGGCGCTGACTCGGGCCATGGCTGACATCATGCTCCGCCGTACGCGGGCTGATTTTGCGGTGCAGCAGGGCTATTAGGTTCCTCCCGTTAGGCGTTTCCATTGGTCTTATCGTAGTATAGAGCTTTGACATGGCTCTGTATATAGGTTTATAGCTGGGCGTTTGCTTCGGTTTGAGTGATTTCACTCTGCTGTAAGTAATTATATTTTTAATATATATTGCACCCACCGGGGACGCCCCGGATCGTTTAGTTAGATGGGTCCGATTGAACACCCTGTGGCATTCATGAGGGTTCAAGGGAAGGGCCGGTCTCTCCCCCATACCCGTTGTGCACACTCAGAGATTAAAAGTGCTCACTTAGGTGCTCCATGACTCCCCAACGGGAGCACGTGTTTCATTAGTTATTGATCAGGTAGACGCCGTGGCCACGCAGGTCCCGGCCCGAGATCGCCGAGCGAACGTTCGGCCGGCCACTGGACACTGGTCGGTCATCACCGCCGGCCCAGCCCGCCGGTCAGGCGGCCAGGGATGCATGACCCGGGGTCATTATAGGCTATATGGGCATCCATGGATGCATGGCTATGTTCTACCCTGCATTGGCATTGCACTATGGGACATCTGACGTTGTCCATGCAGGTTGCATCACCCGAACATCCATGGGTGTGACTACATGGCTAGTCTAGCCCGTTAATAGGGGCCGGGCTTCCACAGCTGCTTCATGCATTGACGATCAGGTCCCGCGGCGCCCCGCCAGAACACCTTGGGCTTCTAATTGGGGTCTTGCACTTGTGGCGGAGGTACTCCGGCCGGCCACAGGTCGGGTCGCTGCTGCTGCTGAGCGGGGATCAGGTCGTCGTCCAGCGTCCAGGAGAGGTCGTGCAGCTTCTTGCTGCACGAGAGGAACAGCCGCTTCTTATCCTCCCAATGTAACCCGGAAGGTACAAGCAGAACGTACTGGTGGGGTTGCCGCCTCAGTTGTCCCGTGAGTGGGGAAGGCGCGGTTCCCACTCAGTTCTAATTTACCTACGTATACGAGTTCCAGTTGGGTATAAGGATCGAGCTTGCTTCTGAGCTCGGCCTCAAGAGATTTGGCCGTCTCCACTGCCTGCTTCTCGAAACGATGCATGCAGCACCACTCGGCTTTGGCGGCGTGCACGGTCCGTGTCCTCGCGCGCGAACGTCGTCTCGGAGTTGGGCTTCTGCATCTCCTGCAGCTTGGTAGCCATGTTATTGGCTCGAAACACACGCCCTGATCAAGCATGCTGTTTCCGGCCCCACCGTCTAGGTCATCTAGTCGCTCCACACGTAAGCCAGCCATAATTTCAATGCACAAGGATACACATTTCCATCACCATTCATCTTCATCATCCTGAACGACTCGAAAACGCGGAAAAGATAACGGCAGGCTCGAGCTACCATGGTCCGGATTCTCCCGATTTCTGGCCTGCGCTGGTTGTCTCTTTGATATTAGATTGGTTGAATATAGTTCGTTTTCGGCTAGGAGGCGTGGCCTTTGCATGACGGGCAAGAGGATTTCAGCCGTGGGCAACCAAGCACACAATTGTCGTCGGGCTAGTCCGACGAGTGCGCACGTGAACCGGCACTCCCGGTCACACACGACACCATAGAGATAGTCAGCTGCACCGCCTCATGTCGGCGAAACCCATGCATAGCTCCATCGGAATCGTTTCAGCGGCCGGCATTTCCTCTCCGCGTACGTTTCCTCAACCTCGTTTTCAGGATCATACTCATCGTTCCTGCATTTTCCTCTTCCACGCAGGTTGTGGCTTTTTTGAAAGCCACGAATGTACCCGGGGATGGGACGCTTCGGCTGCCTCAATGCCTACACATTCAATACGATGTCCCCCTCTCACCTTCCTCCATCCTTCCGCTCACATTGCACTACGTGTCTGTGTTTTGTTCTTTTTCTTGTTCTCGTTTGTTTTGCTGTTCTTGTCCTTTTTCTTTTACTCTTACTGAGGGAGCTAGGCTGGGCTGCGCGCTGTGTGTGCACATCAGTCCGACGCCGCGCCTTGCGCACCCCGGTAATTCCCGCGCGAAATTTGACGAAATTCGGTGTGCCGTGCAATGTTGACTGAAATTCGGTGTGCACGGCTATGGTGACGCGAAAATTTATTGCGAGCTGATTACGCAACCATTTTGGACGTTATTTCGCTTGTTCGGACGGCAATTACATAAGGAAAATTATCGTACATTAAAAAACCTGAAAAACAGTTTCTTTTTTTTCTGCAGCGAGGGCACGTGGGCAGCAGGCGGGCGTTTTGCACACCAACCGGCCCGACCCATGTGTGTGCAAGGTAAAACACAGACAGGAAAAACATGCTCTCGTTGGTTATGGACACATTCTACCAGTTCCTAACATCATTTCAAAGAAACCCAGCGATGGATTTCCCTTAATTTTGCGTTTCCGATTTTTACGCCCCTTCCGCGAAAAATTGAGAATTATAGGAGCGCTGACAGGGGCAACACTGCATGTCGTGCTTTTAATCGCTTTTACGTCTTTTCTTGCAGCTATATGACTTACCTTGGGCGCAGCAACATCGCCCGGTGTTTATCCTGCGGGCGGGGCTTGCTGGCCCCGTCCGGAGTGTGCTCGGGGTGCGGGAAAAACCACAGCTACTGGTTTATAACGTCGACAACCCCCATTTTCTGGTCATTAACCGGCGTATTCTTGTTGTTTAAGCTTCCGGCGACGGGCGAAAAGAGCTCTTACCATGACGGCATGCTCTGGGGAGGCGTTCCGAGAAGGACTGGGGCGGGCAGGCAAATTTACACGCGACAGTGCCCGCACGTCGCCTGCGCACCCCGGCGTACAAGGGAAAGCGCAGTGTTTCCCTCCTGGACGGCCCATCGCTGCCTTTGCCGGGCGGCATGTTGGGGAGGCGGCTCCTTCTTCCTTTCTTACCGCCCGTTTCATAGTTCATACCCCGTGAGTTTCCCAACGGAGGCGTGTTAATGATGAGCGGCTGCATGCATGAATGAACGGGTGTATGAATGAGGGAGGGGAGGGAGGGAGGGAGGGAGGGAGGGAGGGAGGGAGGGAGGGAGGGAGGGAGGGAGGGAGGGAGGGAGGGAGGGAGGGAGGGAGGGAGGGAGGGAGGGAGGGAGGGAGGGAGGGAGGGAGGGAGGGAGGGAGGGAGGGAGGGAGGGAGGGAGGAGGGAGGGAGGGAGGGAGGAGGGAGGGAGGGAGGGAGGGAGGGAGGGAGGGAGGGAGGGAGGGAGGGAGGAGGGAGGGAGGGAGGGGAGGGAGGGAGGAGGGAGGGAGGGAGGGAGGGAGGGAGGGAGGGAGGGAGGGAGGAGGGAGGAGGAGGGAGGGAGGAGGAGGGAGGGAGGAGGAGGGAGGGAGGGAGGGAGGGAGGGAGGGAGGGAGGGAGGGAGGGAGGGAGGGAGGAGGGAGGGAGGGAGGGAGGGAGGGAGGGAGGGAGGGAGGGAGGGAGGGAGGGAGGGAGGGAGGGAGGAGGGAGGGAGGGAGGGAGGGAGGGAGGAGGGAGGGAGGGAGGGAGGGAGGGAGGGAGGGAGGGAGGGAGGGAGGAGGGAGGGAGGGAGGGAGGGAGGGAGGAGGGAGGGAGGGAGGGAGGGAGGGAGGGAGGGAGGGAGGGAGGGAGGGAGGAGGGAGGGAGGGAGGGAGGGAGGGAGGGAGGGAGGGAGGGAGGGAGGGAGGGAGGGAGGGAGGGAGGGAGGGAGGGAGGGAGGGAGGGAGGGAGGGAGGGAGGGAGGGAGGGAGGAGGGAGGAGGGAGGGAGGGAGGGAGGGAGGGAGGGTATGACTGCGTGCGTGCGTGCGTGCGTGCGTGCGTGCGTGCGTGCGTGCGTGCGTGCGTGCGTGCGTGCGTGCGTGCGTGCGTGCGTGCGTGCGTGCGTGCGTGCGTGCGTGCGTGCGTGCGTGCGTGCGTGCGTGCGTGCGTGCGTGCTTACGTGTATGCATGGGTGGGTGGATACATGTGTACGTGTGTGTGTGTGTGTGTGGGTGGGTAAGGGATCGACGTGTGTG
Organism: Mesostigma viride; assembly: GCA_009746045.1. Classification (NCBI taxonomy): domain Eukaryota; kingdom Viridiplantae; phylum Streptophyta; class Mesostigmatophyceae; order Mesostigmatales; family Mesostigmataceae; genus Mesostigma; species Mesostigma viride. The sequence goes on from RPFO01000065.1 coordinate 8,867,645, forward strand.
TGTGTGTATGTGTGTGTGTGTGCTTCTCTGCTTAGGCGTTGGAGCACACGCATGTACTGTAGGAAGGGGGTGATGAAAACCCAGACCAACTGTCGCACCCACGGTCCCCTCCACCTTCACCAAGCGTAAGGCCAAGCGTGCCATGGGGTAGGGTAGCTGACGCAAGTCACCAACGTCAGGGTGCTCACCAGGCTGGTGGATGAGAAGGTGGGGGCAGGCCCCTGTCAGATGCAGAGAAGAAGAAAAGGAAAAGGATGCAGGGCCGTGAGAACGTGCCCCCGGGTGTGGCATTAGCCACTATATAGCTAGCTAGCTGGCTAGAGCTTTGTTATTAATGCATTGTACTATAGGCATGTGCCCCCAAGTATGCCTTCCTGCATTGTAAATATGATGCATAATGTAATGATGTGTTGTTTGGAACCTTCTGTACACCAAGGTGGAATGATTGCCATGAAACCCTTGGAAGAACATAGAAAGCTGCTTTTTCTGTGGTATTTATGCTAGCATCTGTCACCAATTTGTTATCCAACCAGCCTGAAGCTTTGTGGGCAGGCTGCATGGGATGTGTTTCGAACATGTGCCAAGTTCCAGGTCCAACTGAGTTCATTTGATGTCATTATATATGCACATGTGTGATGAAACCCTTGAAAAACATGAAAAACTGCATTTTTGTGGTATTTATGCTAGCATTTGTCACCAGTTTGTCATCCAACCAGCCTGAAGCTTTGTGGGCAGGCTGCATGGGATGTGTTTCGAACATGTGCCAAGTCCCAGGTCCAACTGAGTTCATTTGATGTCATTATATATGCAAATGTGTGATGAAACCCTTGGAAAACCCTGAAAAACTGCATTTTTGTGGTGTTTATGCTAGCATCTGTCACCAATTTGTCATCCAACCAGCCTGAAACTTTGTGGGCATGCTGCATGGGATGTGTTTAGAACATATGCAAAGTTCCACGCCCAACTGAGTTCATTTGGTGTCATTATATATGCATATGTGTGATGAAACCCTTGGAAAACCCTGAAAAACTGCATTTTGGGGGTATTTATGCTAGCATCTGTCACCATTTTGTGATCCAACCAGCCTGAAACTTTGTGGGCATGCTGCATGGGATGTGTTTATAACATGTGCAAAGTTCCAGGCCCAACTGAGTTCATTTGATGTCATTATATACGCATACATGCCAGAAAGTGCTGAAAATTCGGTATTTTTATGCTAGCAAATGTCACCATGTTACCATGCTGCCGACTCCCAAAAAATTATTTGACCACATGCCACCATAAGATATCTGATTAGGCACCTTGGTGCCAAATTTGAGGCCAAACTAATCATTAGCCTATCCTAGAATAATTTTCAGGGTGGAAAAATGGCTTTTTGGAATGATGTGACTCTCGTGTTTTTCTGTGCATGGGCACTTGAGAGACTAACCATGCAAGGATCGGGCCCCCCACACGGCAATATCAGCCTTTGCTTTTGTTTACCCTCCCATATCTCTTTACAAACGCCAAAAAAACACAAAGGCAGGAGCATGCACGGTGACTCATCTGGAATTAACATGAAGAAGGGAAATCTTTTCGTTACAGGAAAGAGGTGTCAAGTATGACAATTGGAAGGCCCCCCCACTGGGAATCCACATGTTCCGAGTCCATTCAGCTGTGTTGTTAGCCACATCCTGCCCCGGGGAGATGCATCATGGACCACCGCTATCGCGTAACGGGTGTTACGCAGTGAATATTGACTTACCTCAATATGCTCCGCGCTCTGGTTCTGTTTGATGTCTTAGCTCTCAGTGCATCTGAATCATCATGAAACACCTTATGACTTTCTGGCATGCTCTTACCCTCCACAGAATACGGCAATCCAGTGGCATTGATTACCGGAAGTACACTGCTATTTCTCGGCAGTTCCCCTATCGTATCTCCTCACAGGCATGGCGGAAGCGTTGTCGCATCAACACGCGCCATAACCATCACTGCAAGGATGACCATACTCTACGTCGCCTCCGGCGCTTACAGCGCACGCATTTGTCGCTTACCAACTCCACTCGCCCACACCCCGTAAGCACCCGTCGCGTCATTTATGCCATTTACAACCGCAGGTACCCTCAGCGTATCTACGTTGGCCAGACGCAACGGGATGCCTGGACGCGTTTTCAGGAACATGTCCGAGCGGCACGCCGCCTTCATATTGGCCGCCCTGCCGCCAACGACGACACCCCCTACATGGCGCCATGGCCCAATACGGGTGGTGGGATTGGCGAGTCGTCCCCTTGGAACATGTCCCCGGCACCTTTACCGGCGCCGCTTTTCGCAAAGCCGCAGGGCATCGGGAAACGTTTTGGAAACGAATGTTACATGCATTTCTGCCCCACGGTTTTTGCATTGAAGGCAAGAGTTTCAAAGCTCGGTCTCGCCGCCGCCCGCCTCCCCTCCGTCCCCGCCCTCTTATGTTCATCCGTGCCTGGCGTCTGAAGCACAATCTCCACCCATATCGCCCCTATCCCCCCAGCGTCACCCCGGCCCCTCCACCTTCCACACATGTGTCCACCGATCCTTCCCTTTACTCCACCAGTCTCCGCTGCTTACGTCACATGTCTCGGCTTATGCAACGCGGCAACTTTCATGCATCCTATCTCGAAGCCTGCAGCTTGAAGAAGCTTACCAGCTTACACATTGCCGTCGGGTCGTGCTCCCCAGCTGATCTGCAAGTCCCCCGCTCCCATGCCACTAGTCTGCGAGGCCTTCTCTCACGTATCATTCGGCACCGTGTCAATGGGAATGCAGATGCACTGCGTCCGCGCCGTTTACTGATCTCACCTTTCATTCATGCTGCGATGGATGAGCTGTGTTTGCCACACATTCTGCATTTGCCGCAAGTGCAGGCTGCGATGCCGCTCGTGGTGCGCAACACTTTCGGCACTCCCATTGCCGCCTGGCATTACTCTCCCACCTTGGGACAAATGGTTTTCAGCAACGGGAAGGTCAGCCGCGATACAACGCCCACCGAGCTGGCCACCATCTTGGCAGGGCCCTGCCCCTGCCAACAACAACGGTATTTCAAGTACCTTGATCCCACCTCACAGCACGTCATGACCGCTGACCTCAGCATCCTGCCGAGCCACACGCTTGTAGACCTTTTTGCCAAAGGCACCAAGTTTCGGCCGTGGGTCCAGCGCACGTGTGCCAAAGAGGTGAATGCACTGCTCTCCACATCACTGCGCAAATTCTGCAATGCCATGTGCACGGACCTACAGCTTGCTCCCCTTGCCATGGAACCGTGGTTTCGCGCCGTCATTCACGAATGCAATGCACGTCTCACCAGGCTTGATTACCGTCTCCAGCAGGTCCACCGCACCACCTGGCTCAACACCACAGATAAAGCACTTCTTGACCACTTCAAGCAGGACTTTATCATCACGTGTGTTGACAAGAGTGCCAACAACTTTGCTTTTATATGCAAGAAGCACTACCTGATTGCTACTTTGCAACACGAGTTGTTGGCGTCCAGCCCTACCTATGCTCAGCGTGCACAGTCCACCGCCAGTATCACTGCTGCTCATCGGGCTTTTCTGCACAGCCAAAACATTTTTGCTCGGGTGTTCCTGAAGCGGCAGCGACGCGCCACCACCACTACGTTCCCATATCTGTATCTCACTCTTAAGCTGCACAAAACTCCCGTTGCTTTGCGCACCATTGCTGCGTCGCATTCAGCCCCACTGATGCCTCTCTCGAAACTCATCTGCCATGCTTTGAATGCTCTTCTCCCCGAAGCCAATGCATTATGGGTGGAGGTGCTGTCGAATGCCGGGTATGAATGCGCTGGTAGTTGGATCGTCATAGACTCAGCCCAAGTATACGCCTACGCCTTGCCGCCCTTAGCCGTTCTAAGACAGCAGCAGAGAAACGTATTAATTAATTAATTAAACTCGTGCTCCCGTTGGGGAGTCACGGAGCACCGAAGTGCTTTTAATCCCTGTGTGTGCACTACAGGAGAAAGGGCAGAGACCCCCAGTCTCCTTCATGCCAAAGGCATGCCACAGCTGCAATCGGGCGCGGCTAGCGAAAAGGACAGGCTAACGATCCGGCAAACTGTGGGTGCAATAAGACCCATGTGAGCATATCATAGCAAGGAGCGTGGGCAAGTAATCTGAACATAGCCAGGGCGTAGCATGGCTGTACTAGGACTAGGCTAAGGCTATGGCTGGTTGTGTACCGTGCGTTGGCGGCACGTGACTAGGTGTGTTGGCACAGCTAGGCATGGCTGCCTTAGCGGCAGTGACGCCAATGGTTACAAGCTAGGGCTATTGCTATTCTAGCCCGCTGGGGGCGTCCACATCTTGTGGTTGATCATCAGGTCCCCGCCCCTCCAGTACACCTTGGGCTTCTGGGGGTCCTGCTTATGGCGGAGGTATTCCGGCCACAGGTCGCGTCGCTGCTGTTGCTGAGCGGGGGTGAGGTCGTCATCCAGCGTCCAGGTGAGGTCGTGCAACCGCTTGCGACGAGAGAGGAACCGCTGCTTATCCTCAGGGGAGGGGAAGGTGAGTAGGACTGGTGGGGGGGCCGCCTTGTCCCGTGAGTGGGGAAGGCGGTGGCACCCACGCAGTTCTACCTCACCTACCAGGCCCATGAGGGTAAGAAGCTGGTTCTTGAGCTCGTCAGCAAGAGAGGTTGACGTCTCACCTGGCTTCTGGGGAAGCGACGTAGCACCACTCGGCACTCGCGGCGAGCGCGATCGGTGACCTCCCGTTGCTGGGCCTGGCGGTGGTCCTCCAGCTCCTGGAGCTTTGTGGCGATGGCGTCGGTGGTGGAGGCGGTCGCTGACCGCAGCAGGTCCGCGTAGGAGAGCGGCGGGAGGTCGCCAGCATCCTGCCGGGGTGGCTGGGATGCAATGGTGGCCGTCTGCTCCGCTATCTTGGGGACCTGTGTGGCCAGGGCCTCGGTGTGGGCGGTGATGGCCTCAAGCTTCTTCAGGAGCACGCCACACTTGCCCTCCACCTGGTTAAGGCGAGAGACAAGTGCAGCATGCGTTTCCGAAGCCTGCGCCGTGGTGTGTAGCGCCGTGAACTGGGGTTGTAGCTTGTGGACGACCTTGGTTTCCACGTTGGAGACCCGGGCCTCGACCGTGTTGAGCGTGGTGTTCAGCGATGTCAGCTGCTCGGCCAGCGGCCAGGTCACGTGCTCCTCCAGCACTGCGCGGATGTCATCCTTGCCGAGGGAGGAAGCCGATGGCGCTGCCGGCTGTGCGGGGGCTGGGGTGCGGAGCGTTCTGGTGATGTCGCCGAGGCGGATCTGGAATTGGCTGGTCAGGATAATCAGGCGTTGTTGTACTTCGTTCAAAGCATAGAGCCAGGACATGTCTCCATTGTAGTCGATAGCCGCCCCCTTCCTGGGCACGAAGAGCTTCCGCTCCTGTTCGAGGAACTGGAGAACCTCAATGCATTCCTGCGGCGACAACTCTTGCCACTCGGTGAGGGAGAATCGTCGGTCGCCGGGGAGGAACTCGCTCCATTTTCGATCGTGGCAGGGTTTCTTGGGCTCAGGCGAGGCGCTTGGCGAGGGTTTGGCGGGTAAGCCTGTCGGCTGAACAATGGCGAGGGCGAGAGGGTTGGGCTGGGCGCCGGGAAGCTGTGCCAGCTCCTTTTCCCGCCCTCGTTTTGCTTTGGGAGTCGTCATAGCTGGTCACGTGCGTAACTTTGTCTATACTGCGTGGCAGCCGTAACCGTTTATACTGGCAAGTGCGTCTTAGAAAGGCGCATCGAATGCAAGTGGTCTGACCGAATTTGGGGCTCAGACGCAAAAGATCTGAACTCCGCCGTCAGCCATACCGCCGTCAGCCATTTTCGTTCAACTTGTAGAGAAACGTATACCTATGCCCATAGCCACCTATGATTTCACCACTCTATATACCACATTTGCACTAGATTTGCACTAGATTTGCACGATTTGAAAGCTCGTTTAGATAGCCTCCTTACTCGTCTGTATGCACGTAGGCCTCACGGGCGCAACCACCTGCACGTGCATGTTTCTCAGACCAAGCCCACGGCAACGTGGCTCGATCTCAGTCAGGGATCGCGGCAGGTGCTATCGTGCGGGATGGTTATAATTATATTATCACGAAGGCTGACCTTGTTCATTGGATCTCTTATCTTGTTGATAACACCTTCATCTGTTTTGCGGGCAATGTATACCAACAAGCTATCGGCATCCCTATGGGCACTAACTGTGCCGGGCTCCTTGCAAACCTCTATCTATACACTTATGATCGAGCTTGCATTCATGGAGAATCTCATTGCCTCAAACGATGATGTTCTCATCAGGCGTTTTATCCATACATGTCGATACATTGATGATGTCATCGCTTTCGACAACCCTGATTTCGCAACCCATTTGTATATCACCGCTGGTCTGCCTGGCATCTACCCGCAAGCGTCCCTCACATTAAAGCTCACGTCGGAGGATACTCATTGCAATTACCTCGATCTTAACATTACCCATAACAAGAAGGGCTGGCGTACGGCTGTCTATGATAAGCGCAAGGATCCTAAATACCAGCCAATTCCTTTTATTCGTTACCCCGATATTCACAGTCTCCTTTCCCACACAGCAAAATATGGTGTTGTTCTTTCTCAGTTACATCGTTTTTCCCGTCTTTGTTCTTATCGTGTTGATTTCATCACGACTCTTGTTGAACTCTTGCAGCGTTTATTGGTCAAAGACTATGACCGACACATCAGTTATGCTCCGTCAAGTCCGATGTTTTTTGCAACGTCACCCACATCTGTTCGGTGCTGCCCCTTGGCACAAGCTCTACAAACAGGTCGTGGACCGGCTGGATCGCATAGTATCTCCGCACATCTGAACCCTGTGATGCCAGATCTCCTTTGCGGCCGTTCCGAGCTTGGCACTGGATTCGTTGTCCACATCGTCGCGTCGCTGCAGCAACACGATGTTTTCTGGCATACGCGGGCTTTTGGTTCCCGCCGCACATTTGAAAGTGCTGGACATCCTCCGGCTTTTTGCCTTTGCACCGTGTGCAGTTCTTGGACGTTTGGAATCATGGCATGGCTAACGTGATGACTGACTAGCTAGACCTTTTCAGTGGTTTTCCATTTGCGGGTATTTCCTCGTAAATGGTGGGAGAGCGATCGCAGCAATGGTGCTCACCACTAGACACTCCCGGCCAGTTAGGCTCGAAACACACGCCCTGATCAAGCATGCTGTTTCCGGCCCCACCGTCTAGGTCATCTAGTCGCTCCACACGTAAGCCAGCCATAATTTCAATGCACAAGGATACACATTTCCATCACCATTCATCTTCATCATCCTGAACGACTCGAAAACGCGGAAAAGATAACGGCAGGCTCGAGCTACCATGGTCCGGATTCTCCCGATTTCTGGCCTGCGCTGGTTGTCTCTTTGATGTTATGGCATCCGTGGTTGAGGTGGTCGCTGACCGCGCAGTAGGATCCGCGTAGGATTGAGTGCTGCGAGAGGCTGCCATCTGCTGGCCGGGTGGGCTGGGTAGAGATATGGTGGCCATCTGCGCTGGGACAATCGCTTGAGAGCTGGGATCGCCCGTGCGTGGCCGGCCAGGGCCTCGGTTTGCATGGGCGGTGATGGCGTCGAGCTTCTTGACGAGCAGCTAGGCCGCACTTGCCCTCCACCTGCATGATTTAGGCGGGAAATTAAGTGCGGCATGCATGCGCGCCTCAGAAGCCTGCGCCGCCGTCGTCAGCGCCGTGAGCTGGGGTTGACGCTTAATTGTGGGCGACCTCAGTTGGTTTCGATCCGCATAATTTGGAGACCTGGGCCTCCACTGTGTGGAGCGAGGTGGTCAGCGAGGTCAGCTACTCGGCCAGCAACCAGGTCATGTGCTCGATCCTCCAGCACTGCGCGGATGTCATCCTTGCTGAGGGAGGGAGCGGCCGGTGTGGCTGCTGGCGCGCGGGGGCTGGGTTGCGTAGCACAGCACATATCACTACAATACGCTTCCGCGGACACCTTTTTCAGCGGGGAAAGTGCCCCCGGGCTTCCGGGGCAAATTCAGCAAGCGCTGCGGAACTTAGATACTAAAATTTCGTTTTTGGTTCGTACCGTACAGCCAATCATTTTGCGCCCGGATCAAATTGTGATCTGGGCACTGAACACAAAAATTTCAGCGGAACGTACGAAAAACCAACGCAACTACAGAAAATTTTCAGTGACGAAACTGTAGTACCGTGTACCAAGCAAAGTATAGTAGGACTTCGCTAAAATCACGTTCGGAATTTTTCCCCGCAAGATTCCCCCGCAAGATTCCCCCGCACGATTCCCCCCGCTAGGTTCAGGCTCCAGTCGATGCTCGCCAAATGGCGCAAAAAAAGAAACATATGTTAAAATCAACGGTGCAAATCCTCGTTACCGCTCGGGTAACATTCTCACTCATTTCGCGTCTCCTACGAACCGTATTGTAGTGATCATTTATATACTAAATCTTACTTTTTCTTCTTAATACCCCTTCATGTGTGTGTTACGGTCTTTTTCATTCCCTTCCGTTCCCCCCCCCCCCCCCCCCCCCCCCCCCCCCCTTATATTAAACCTTTTCAAATGGTTCAATGCATGTTACCTTCTGTCGATCCCTCCATGCACGTCTTCGACTACACATAGCCACGCGGCTCCCGCGGTCTTCGCGTCTTTCCTCTCAGACGACTACCCTAGTCCTTCCGATCCACGACGTTGGATCGCCATGCGTCCAGGAATAGAACTTTAATTTGTCTCAATTAATATCGACGAGCTGCTTCTAATATTGATCAAATTAACTGCATGATTTTGAACAATGTAAGCAAGTGCTATACTGGATTTGTACATTTCCGGAATAGCTACGTCGTTTTGCTTGGTAGACCAGCAATGAACTACACCGATCAGTCGCTGGCAGACCTCATGGTCCCATGCCCAGTTTGAACACCGCATTTCCTCCCTTTCTCTAGCCTGGACTGCCATGCAGGACAAGAGATGGCAGACTATTGTCCAGGCTCACACACCAGCCCATGAGGGCAGCCCCCCCCCCCCCCAGGAGGAAGGGGCGCTTTACTGAGTGGAGTAGCTAGGATTTTTGTAGCTTAGATTAGAGTAAGCTTAGTTAGTTTTTTGCGGCTCTGTCCCCCCCCCACCCATCAGCCATGGAATACGTGCTACATGATCTCCCAACGGAGTCATGAACATTATAATAAGATTCATTAATTTTTTTTGCTGGGCCATAACCATCTGCAGGCCATCGCGCAAGAAATCCAACACTAAACGTTTTGGCATCTGAGCGTATGCATGCATGCGTACTGCAGGGTGTGCCGGTGCGAGCGTCCACCATACTGCTGAGGGATTTTGGCAATAGCTGCTAACACGACCACCACATAGGAGAGGCAAGTCTCTTGGCTGGACGGCCACGGGCGCTGGTCATGCCGTATCATTTGAAAGACATGATAGCCGCGCCAATGGCTGCTGGACAAGATGATGCCCCAAACACATGCATACATGCATGTCCAACCGCATTCAAGACTCTGCTGCATGGCACACAAAGGCTCAGGGTGACATTTTCGCCCAACATGGTGCATATTGAGGCTGGCCGCACATTTTGCCGCAGCATCTACAATGTGGCCCAAAGTGCCTAGCCGCAGCGGTCTTTTGCGAAATTCTCCTTCTAATCGGTTCTGCTACCGCCCCTGGCAGGATGCACCCAGGTGGCTCCCCGTACCTGCATGGCAGCGACCGCTTGTCATTTGGCGAAGCGATAGCAAGTGAGAAATTTCAGGCGAGTTGCTTCACAGAAACATGAAAAAGGACATTGCATGGGTCCACGATCAAGTCAGGTGCCTGATGCCCAAGCTCGCTGGGGTCGCATGCTCGTGCTGAGCTGAAACGCCCCCCCGCGGCTTAATCTTGCGCGCCTGGGTTCCTGACACTGCGCGCGCGGGCAATGTCGCCACCCGGTGTGGCACAATCCGCGATGGTGCTGGTGACGCCAGTCGCTGGTCGATCAACGTGATGTTCAGACCCTCCACGAACTGGAACTTGACCCTCTTGTCCAGCACGCCGCCCAGGTACTCGGCCAGGGCCCCCCGCACGCCCCTTCGCTGCACCCCTGCCAGCCTTGCGACATTCCGCTGACTGCTGGCATTGTCAACGTACAAGGTGAGCGTGACGAAGTAGTCGAGCCACGTGCCGCCCCGCTTCAAGTTTCCCACAAACGGGGCCGGCACCCCGCGGCGTGAGAAGAGCACGTCCACGTGGCAGGGGTCGGGGAACCCAAACAGGGACGCCAGAGGCTCTTGCAGGGGGGCCGCGTTCAGGTGCACGCCCATGAGGGTTCCGAGCTCGGGACCTCGCACAACAAGATGGGCCTCGATGTCCACCGCAAGGGGCTTGGGGCAGCGGCGGCCCCCGTGTGTCAGGATGGCGGAGCAGGCGCCTGCGTGGCCGGCATCATAATAACAATTTCCGTGCACGGCCGCACGTTGACAGTGGGATAGATGAAGAGCAGTGGGGAAGAGGAACACCCAGTTATAGTGTACGCAGAGCTGGCGAGGGGGGGTGAGAAGGTGCAATGAAGAGACAGACTGCAGACATGCCGCGGCCACATCCCCCTCCAAAAGTGGAGCAAGACCGGAACCCGACCGCCGATCCTGTCCAATGGAATGCCAGGATAGGAATTCATTCGTGAGGGTGGCGATCCTCTAATTGGGAAATTCTTTCGCGAGTACAAGGATTGTGGAATGAGACCTCCACAGGATACTTTACACATGGGGCGGAAGACGGCGCAGTGGCCTGTGGGCCAGGACATAAGCCTTGGAATCGGGAGTTTAACTTTCCTCACAACGTCCCACAATGCATAATTACATAATGACATGATGACAAAATGACCTAATTAATAGAAATAATAATCGCAAAATGATACAAAATGGCATGATGGCATAATAACATGGTAGTAATGACTTGATGACATAATTGCACGATTGCTCACTCGCCCACTCGCCCGCTCGCCCACTCGCCCACGCTGGCGCACTCGCGCACTCGCGCACTCGCGCACTCGCGCACTCGCGCACTCGCGCACTGGCCCACTGGCCCACTGGCCCACTGGCCCACTGGCCCACTGGCCCACTGGCCCCCTGGCCCCCTGGCCCACTAGCCCCCTGGCCCCCTGGCCCACTGGCCCCCTGGCCCCCTGGCCCCCTGGCCCACTAGCCCCCTGGCCCCCTGGCCCCCTGGCCCCCTGGCCCCCTGGCCCCCTGGCCCACTGGCCCCCTGGCCCCCTGGCCCACCGGCCCACCGGCCCACTGGCCAACTGGCCCACTCGCCCAATGACATAATGACGTAAAGACGTAATGACGTAATGACGTAATGACGTAATGACGTAATGACGTAATGACGTAATGACGTAATGACGTAATGACGTAATGACGTAATGACGTAATGACGTAATGACGTAATGACGTAATGACGTAATGACGTAATGACGTAATGACGTAATGACGTAATGACGTAATGACGTAATGACGTAATGACGTAATGACGTAATGACGTAATGACGTAATGACATCCCATGACAACAGAGTTCAGCCACTCAGGGACATGACCAGTGATGGCAACTTGGAAAAAACTCTCATCCGGTAGTTGCGTGACAGGATGATAGGCTGGGTTTGAGTGACCGTGGCAGCCACGGGATGGACCGCTGCATGAGCTAACATGTGCTCCCAAGTTCACAACCAGCAAAACCAAAGACAGCTGTCCAGGTGGCTCGGCCCCAGCGGCAGTGCCGCAGAGCAGGGTGACCCTAGGAACTTGTGAATGGATGCGCATGCGAATAATCTACGGACATGCGAGAACAACGACTCACATGCGAAAAAATAAAATCTGCGCATATGCGAGAAAATCGACGCACATGCGAACAAACTTTCAACTATCAATTTATGTTTTTGATTGAAGTGACGCACTTGCGAAAAAATCGACGCACATGCCTTAGGGTGGCGGTGGGGGATTCAGTGAAGACAACAAAAAACGTACAAACCCACAGAAAAGCATTCAGAGCAAAGAACAATTAAGATCCTTGACTGGGTGGTCCAAACCGCCTCAGGGTTCAGGGAAGCAACAAAAAATACTAAGCTACCGAAAATGCCCCATGCACCGGGACGTATCCCATAAACGCCCATGCAGTGACCAGAACCGGCCCTGGTTACTGGGTCGATTACATGAATGGGGCCCCGATCCGCTCACTCGGGCAATTACGGGGTAAACAATTGCTGTCTACTTTGGGGGACCAGACTGGGGCGTGGGTTGTGGGGGAAGAGACGGCTGGGGGGTTCGAGTGGGGGCAAGAGAGCGTGGCGGTTGGGGGGTAGGAGAAGAGGCAGTTGGGGGTTTGGAAATGGGGGCAAGAGAGTGCGGTGGTTGGGGGGTCCAGGACAAGAGGTGGGGGGGGTTGGAAATGGGGGTGGGAGACTGTGTGGGTTGGAGGGTGGGAAGAGGCACTCACAGAAAAGATTGTCAGCGTTTAAGACGGGGGGGGGGGGGGGGGGGGGGGGGGTTTGATGAGGGGGGGAAAAGGCACTCACGGAATTCAGTGCGAGGGAGCAGGTCCCTGTCATTGGTCGCATTGGGCACGGTTATACCCGCACTTGTCACCGCAGCACTAGCATAATCACCCCTCGCGAGCCGCCTCGGGTCCGTCTCTTCATATAGGCTGCACGGCTCTCGCTTGCCGACATCTGGCCCAAAGCTGAAACACCTGGCGCCCGTCACCCGGTCGCGCGACAGCATCATGGCCACGCCCGAAAACCCACTGTCCCCCCCCGTCACCAGGCAGGTGGCCTGCGACAGCAGCAGCAGGTCAGTCAGCGTGTGCATGAACGCGGAACGAAGATCGCTAGCAGAAGGGTCGCCTTGCGCGGCTGTAGCACCCAAAGAAGGGTCGCCTTGCCAGGCGGCATTGCCTTGCGAACTGGAAGCGCCTCCCAGGGTCGTGCTGAGCCTAGGACCTGGGAATCTGTCCCTTTCCGTCGGGCTTGTGGCATTCATATCCCTCATGTTATCACTCATGTTGTCCACGTGCACGGCCTTGCGCCCCGAGTAGCGCACCGCGTCGCCGCGGTGCCCCCCCGCCACCAGGTGCGCGTGCATGCGCTGTGTGGCCTCCTCGTTGTCGGACGCGATGAAGATGGGGATGGAGTTGGGGTCCAGGGAGCCCTGTCCCATAGCCACACTAGAGCTGGAGTGACCTTGTCCTATGGCTACACCAGAACCAGAACCAGAGTGACCTTGTCCTGCGGCCACGCTCGTAGAACTCGAAACGGCGTAGCCGTCGCCACGCGTAGCAAACGGCGGCTGGGAGGCAATGCCCGCCAGGTGGGCCGCACACTTGGCATGTTCCGACCCGCCTTCGTCCAGTGTACAGAACTTTGTCGAACGGCGCTTGTCTTTGAACCCCTGGCTGTTCCCTACCCTTATGTGGGCAGCCACCCAGGGGCTCCCATCCCCTGGGATGTGCAGCTGTGTGCGCAGCCGTGCCATGTGGCGCTGCAGCTCCTGCGAGGGGTGGAACAGGAAGTGCCACGCCCACGCGAACCGGGGCCCACTTGGCGCGCTCCAAGGAGCCCCCGTGAACCGCTCCACGTTGATTCTGGCCGCCTCGGCGTCAACGATGTCATCCCATGCGGGCGTGTTGAACAGCGCGTGGAAGTAGGGCACGGATGTGTTGGATGCGTCGGCGATGAGGAGGTCCCCGTTGATGATGGCGTGCAGTCTGCCTTTGAACTTTGTGGTCGACAGCACATACCGGGGGGTCACCCCGGTGCGAGCGGGCAAAAGGCCGTCGAGCACGGAGGCTGCGTCCCGGTTGACAAAGGGATCCACGCATTCACCCCACGACGCCCAGTCGATCGCGTGGGGGGCAAGGAAGTCGGACAGCGGGTAGCTCGGGTGCTGGATGAGGAAGACCCGACGGGCAAAGACGGCGAGATAGAACGCGCTGATGATGCCCTTGAAGCGGTCCCCTAGCCCGCCACAATGGCCAGGGTCGCATACATACACCAGGAATCTGACCTGCCGGGCAAATGCAGGGCCGCGCATCGCTTTCTGCATCTCACGCCGGTGGAATGCGGCGTATTCGGTCAAGAATCCCGGGATCGGGCCTAGTACCTGCGCTGGCTGAAATGCCGCAGCACGCTTCGTCGCCTCGTCGTCACAACGGGGCCGCCTTGTCGTCGCTGGGACAGCTGCGGTTCCGGACAAAGGCTTGCCAGGAGCCGCAATCGAGTTCAGCTGAGTCGCGTTCCACGCGTGCATCACCGCCCCCGCTAGTGCGCGAATCACTACGATTACGACCAGCGAGGCATATATCAGTCTTCGTCGATCTTTCATAATTGGCAAAAAGCTTCGGGGGCCTAGCCGGCGCTGAAACCTACTTTACCAAGCATTCGGCGCAGGAGACCAAGGTTAAATATATTCCAGGCTCGCACAATAGTAGGTGTATCCGTGCAGAGCACACTCGCGTGGCAGCACCGCGAATGCTTGTGAACTTGAAATGCAGATTGCAATACCCCAATATTTTGTCGGGGAAACCATCTATGTTTCCCAACATAGGTTACCAACATTATTTTCGGATTGCGTCGACTATCCCAAGCAACGGGAAAAACCCATCCCTCAGACAAGGAAAGAGGCCGTCGTGTTGCTGCTGCATCGGCATTACTGACTGCGATAATTATGCCATTTGCTTTCATGCGAATTAATACATTTTAGTAAACTAATGGTAAACGAGAATGGTCCGGATTGCCACGAAATGGATGTTAATGTTCAAGATTGGGCATTGACAGGTGGCTCCGTGGGAAATCATGAAGCACGGGATCCGCGTATGGCGATATATCAAGAGCGCATGTCTATTGAAATTTGAATGCCATAATCTAGCTCAATGATTAATGGCTTCGACATTTGGCCAAAGACCTGCGCGTCTCCATTGGTTGACGTCTTGACGACTAATACTTACGTCCTACAGCGGACAGCCTACAGGTAATTGACGTCCTTACTCCTTAGCTCTCCTTAGGTCCTTAGGCCTCCTTAGGTCCTTAGGTCCTTAGGTCCTTAGGTCCTTAGGTCCTTAGGTCCTTACTCCTTATACCCTTCGGTCCTTAGGTCCTTACTCCTTAGCTGGTTGTTCGCGTCAAGCCCGGAGCGAGTGTGCCCCCCCCCCCCCCCCCCTCGCCGAGGGGGGGGACGGGGGGGCGGCGTCTCAACTGCCCCCCTCCCCCTCCCCGCGGCCTACCAGGGGGTGGGGGGATCTTACCCTCCCCCCCCCCCCCCCCTATTTCCCCCGCTAGTATTGCAGAGGGGGGGCAGGGGGGGGGCGGGTCGAGACCCGCCCCCACCCCCTCAACCAGTACAAGGGGGGGGGGGTTCGGACCCTCAACCCCCCCCCCCCTCCCTGACCAGGGGTGGGGGGGGGGGGGGTCTTACCCCGCCCCCCCCGGCTGCACACTCGCTCCGGGCTTGTCACAAACAACCAGTTAGGTCCTTAGGTCCTTAGGTCCCTACTTAGCCATGCTATGCCTATAAGCAGGGAGCTACTCTCTGCTGAGATGCCATGTGTACACCAGCTATAGCCTAGCCACATACCTTCCACCCCATATGTCATGCAGGCCTTCTAGGCCCTCTCCTCAAGCCGCCTTGTGTGCTTGTGCTTGTTTAGGAGGCATGAACCATCATGGCGGTGCAGGTGCACCTTGTGCACCCAGAGCAGGTGATAGTTGTACATCCTACACCTGCAGGTTGTCGCCCTGATTGTATTACAAACCCATAGATGCCCCTTTCTCAGGGCTATGTGTTACATATCAAAGAGACAACCATATGCATGCTCCGGGCCACGGAGCTATGATTTTAATTAATTAATTAAGGGGAGGTGGCACCCCAAAACCCTTAAAAATTGAACTATGGTAATAACACTTGAAATTCATTTGCACAATGCTGAAATATGATTGCGGGCACTAAATAACATCTCTTGTGACTTGTCCATGCACTTGTTGGGGGTACTACCCCCAAGTATACGCCAATATTGCGCTATAAATAGAAAAAGACGCTAATTAGGGCTGGGTATGCCCCAGCCAATGCACACATTTCCATCCATCCATCCATCACGAGCCACGAGCCACGAGGTAGCCATGGCTGACGGCGGAGCTCATAACTTTCACGTTTGAGCCCCAAATTCAGCTGTGAATATCACTATCGCTTCGTCTTTCTAAGACGCACATGCTGATATAATTTTCCGAATCTAACACGCAATATATGACGAGCAAACGTCCTTTGACGCAACGCAGTTTGGCGGATGCGCTCGCCCATGAAAATGCGGCAGCTGCGGCTGCAGCTTCGCCATCAGGTCCGGTAGACAGCGGTGACACTAGTCGTGCACTGGTGGCCACCCAGCAACCTCCCGGGCTTAATGCCTCGCCATCGGCATCGCCTGACCCGAAACGCACCCGCCCAGCCGACAAAACAGGATGGTCCCGCCCCTCGGAACCGCGCTTTCGGCCCCACCCTTTCAAGGTCGATGATCACGACTGGAACAACCTGTCTCCTTACGATGCTATGGACTGCATCTTCTACGGGGACTACGCCTCGCTTTACGACCTGTGCCTCCATCTTTACGACCAAGGTCGCCTCATCGGCAGCAACGGCAGCCGCTGGCAAACCCACGGCGCCCTGCTTGGCTGCCCCCGCCCCCAGCTCCAGCACACCATCCTCAACTCCCTTCTCGAGCGCTCTGACGACGAGATCTGGGCTCCATCCATCTCCGCCCCCACCCTCCGTTCCATCCTCACGGAAGCCTTTCAGCAGCACGTGACCCCCCTTGCTGCTGACGTCGCAGCAATGGGTGGCACGCTGGCTGCTGAACTTCCTCACATTTCCGCCGCTGCCGCCTCCACCTCCACTGCCATTTCCGCCTCCACTGCCGACATCAAAGCCCAGCTCCTCGACCTCGACCAACGCCTTCAAGCCACCGCCAACGCCCTTGAGAGCTTGCATGACACCGCCGGCCTCACCGCCCAGGCGGTGAAGGACATCGCCGCCCAGCCGGCGTCTGCTGGCCCGGCCGGCGATGCTCCCTCCACCTGGGCGGACTTGCTTAAGCAGCACACCACCTCCACCACCTCCACCATCTCGGCACAACTCAAGCAACAAGCCCTCGACCTTCGCGAGGAAACCGACATCGCCCGGCGCAGCCACAATGTCATCGTCAAGCACTTCGACCAGCCGGCAGGTGAGACCTCCACGACCCTTCTTGAGGCATTTAAGCGCGACATTCTTGCCCCCATGCTACTCACTGGTGAGCTGGACATGTCGGCTGTCCGCCTCCCCCGCGCGCGGGGGAAGGCTGGCCCGGCACCCGTGCTCCTCACCTTTAAGTACATGGCGGACAAGCTGTCGTTCCTTAAATGCCGCAAGAAGCTCTCGAGGACTCGCTTCACGCTGGACGACGACTTGACCCTGGCCCAGCAACAGCGGCGACGCGAGCTATGGCCGGCCTACCTTCAGCTCCGGCACAGCGCAGGGGGGAAGCCGGTATACTGGAGGGGGGCGGTCATCCACGTTGACCACAAGCCCTGGCAGCCCCCTCCTGCCACCCCAGACTAGGGAATTCATACCAGTAGTGTAGATTAGTCAGGCTTAGCCTAGCATGTGGCCCACGCGCATGTGCGCCCATAATGGCCCCCATGGATGTTGTCTACAGGATTTAGCCAAGCCCTGCCTATAACGGGACCCCCATGGATGTTGCATTAAGAATTTCGCCATGCTATGCCATGCAGAGAGATGCTCTCTGTAGAGAAGCCATGTCCTAGCTCTTGTATAGCCATGATGATCTTCCCCACCTATGACAGGCTCCCCTTCGCTGGGTGTTGCCTGAAACTCTGGGTGGTGCAGGTGCCCTAGTGCACCTAGAGCAAGTGTTGTTTACATTCCCACCCTTGCAGGAAGTAGCTTAGAATGTATGATAGGCCATATGCCCCTTCTCTGGGCTATGTGCTACATATACTCCCAACGGAGTTATGTTACAATTCAATTCAATTCAATTCAATGCACACATTTGTTGGCAACCAAAAATCAACCATTTGTAGTTCCCTGATTGTATAGCTTGCTGAGCTATTTACATCATGGAAATGGCAAAAACTTGAACAGTTATTAATTTTCCCGCAAAACAGGTCTTTTTTTACCGGACATTGGGAATAAACATATCATAAACACTTCAGATAAGGCCACAAAATCAAGCGAAAATCCGGCTAACAGGGGGACAGCAGTGGTCCAAGTCCCAGGTCATTCCGACAAGTCCAGCTCAAGTTATAAGGTTTTGCGTGCTAAAACCTGAACATACGCTAAATGAGGTTTTTCTGTGTATAAGGCCACCTAGACAGCATGTTTTCCATCCAAGAAGCCAAAAAACATGCCCAACTCGATCACACAACATAAGAAAAGGCTAGGCACCTCATCTGCCCTCCCCTGCCCTCAGCATGGCCAGCCTTGCCAGCGTGCGCATAGCAACACCATCGCTAGGCATACACGCACCAAGAGAGCATACACTATGCTCAGCCCAAGGTTACCATGTAAATTTATGCCAAGAACTCAGCAAGTATACGTGTAAAAACCTTAGAAAGACTGCCCAAGCAATAGAGGCAACTGCAGCCTGCAAACTCGGCAGCAAATCATACATGTTGTCTGCCATGCATTCACATCCTATCCAGCTTGCCTTGCTGCACACATAGCAGGGAAGTCTTAATGGTTATATATAGCTCAAGGCAAGCAATAAAAACACCTATCTAATGCAATGCCACTCATGCAGTATGGCCAGCAAAAGAACCACTCTCACCTTCCTTTCCAATACGGCAATTTGCTAAGAAGCTGATGCCAGCTTGTTAGCCTCTAGGCACATGCCGGATGTCTTTACTAAAACAGGCGTGTCAGATCCGGCACATAACAAAGCGTCTGAGCAAGCTCATGTCCAAAGGATTATGGAAAACAAACGTCAACACATTACCAACAACTTGACCTCGGCGCCTTAAGCATGCCAGCCACAAACTACACGAAATTGTACGAAATTGCTAGGAATCTGACGATGCAACCGAAAGGAATGGAGCGCTTCCTACAGGGAAACTGCCCGAAAAAAAGGCGAAAGGCCGACGTTATTGCACCTGCCTGCGTGGAAATGTTTCATGCATAAACTGGCACGCAAGCTCGAACAATAAAAGACATCATCCATTGATCAGGCGAACAAGGAAGGTGCGCCTTCCGTGAATACGTCGAAGGCGACATGCGCAGGCCTGCGTAGGTTCTTACCTTGAATGCCGGAAATGTAAAAGAAACCGGGAAGCTTCGGCACAAACTCGACAACACCATTAAGTTAGCTTCATAATCGCTCTTTAGATCCTACGTTGCCTCACAATAGCTGCCGTAAACCTGCATTAAATTTCATGATCCGCAAGAGAAATTATATCCTGGACCCCCGCGCCCGTAGCCGTTCGAGAAATTAGCGATATTGCAAACCGTAAACTTTCCGCCATGACATGAGGTCATCAACTAATCTTCTGCGAAATTCAAGCATTTTTTCTAGCTGTTTACGTGCCATATCGATTAATATTGCATAAAGGCATGCCGCCATGGCCACCTCCGCGAGGGTTGAGCGGTCCGGGCACACATTATACACCGTACGGACGGTACCGCGAATTTTTTGGCGCGGAAAATATTCGGCGCGCCACGTCCCCTTAATTAGGTCCTTTAGTCCTTTTACCCCTTACCTGCGGTATACATGTCAAGGAGACAACCAGCGCAGGCCAGAAATGTACATGTATTGTATACTGGTCGGTACAATCGTACAAGCTAGAGGCCTAGAGCTCAGTACAAGATACATGCTGCAGGTCCGCAGTCTGATGGACTCATGCTCTTTTGAAACGAGGTACACATGTACACGATGTACCTACTAGGGGTATGAAGAACAATAATTCTGGCGCCATAATGACGCCAAAGGGTCACACCATATTCGCGGCATAAGGCTACAGTCCTGATTTGGCGCCACTTTCGGGTATGTACGACTTACGGGGCCGGTTTGGTGTGAGCACTTATCAGTGTATATAATCATACGCCGTATTATACGCCGTATCGCGCGTATTATTGTCCAAAAACCAAATGTCCTCATTTGAGGACATAGTCCTCGTTTGAGACGGGGGGGGTCAGGGGCGCGGTTTTGGCGCCAAATTTGGTCCTAGGGTCACTTGGTGGGTTTTGGCGCGAAACTGGGATAGGTACTGAGCGCGCCAAGCCCCTGGGGTCGACAGGGGTCGACCGTACCTGGAAAATATGAGGCGACGAAAAGTACCTACAATAGCAAGAACATCGCAATGCAATCGAGTGTTTTGTCGAGTGGCGGCTATGGGGTCGTGCCAGTTCCGAGGCTTGCCTGAATGTTATAGGGCATTATTTTGCCCCGGACGAAGACAGCATTTTAGATCGTCATCTAGTGATTTCGAAGATGCTATTCTTCACGTGCAGTTGCTTTGTATATGTCGAAAATTTTGTTCATGAACGGATTTTGGCATTGTTGAAGAAAATCTGAGAGCTACGTAGATCGCATGATAGGTCAGTTCGCAGTTCGATTTTACAATTTCTTTTTCCGCCCAGGCGCTGCGGATATCGCGAGTATGGGTTATGGTACGCTTCTGGGCTTATGGGCGACATGAGGAGAAGAGGGACCTGGGCAGTTGCATGCGTCAAAGAGTCTCTATTTTTTCGTCGTGATGTCGCAGTCGCGCCTGGCGAAAACCAGGGCGAGCGCGAGCCATATTTTTCTTTTGCCGCAAGGCTGGGTGCTTCCCACGCGTCACCGTCCTTTAATATATATTTCTTGAGCTGGCCCGCGCAGCTGGCGGCCTGGGCGCACGTCAAGAGCAAGGTTCCGACTGTCATTCTCAACCGCATCGTTCTAAGTAAGCGTGTTAAGCGGATTGTAACCTATAACTCTCGCAGACGTGATAATTCCGGTTGCTTTCAATGCCCAACTTCGTGGTTTTGATTACGTTTATGTCCGGGGAATAACGGAAGTTTGCTGGGCAGTACTTTCTTTTCCCGCTGCGTCACAGAAAAGGTAAACGGCCTTGCGTTATCAAAACAGCAGCAACTAGAAGTCGCTGTGCTTAATTGCGATGTGGTAGTTTGATTCAACACATATACTGCCTTGTTGCTGAGAAGTTTTTCAAGGCTTGCTGGTATGTTGCCCATATGTTTCTAATGCTTCAACTCATGTCCAAGTGATCAAGACTGGCTTGGAAACTTGAGCTTTTCATGTTTACATTGTGCTTGTGTTACAACTTGTGCCTCTTTGCAGTTTATGTTTCATATATAACGTAAGGGCTCAGCATCATGGTTTAGCACCGTGGTGGCAGCCGAGCAGGTCTACTAACGATCATGGACCTAACCTTGGCGAGTATTTGCTTCATATTTCACTCGTTGGACTGAGCTAGCTTTACACCTGCTGTTTGGCCTGCACCATGGTCCCTGGTTGCCAGTTACATTTTGCCCCCCCCCCCTGGCAGGCTGCAGGGTCTAGGACTGCGAGGGTGTAACATAGACATGTTGTGGGCACCCTGGGTGCATTTTCAGGGCCATCCATGACCTGGCCATGCCTTCTTTCTTGGCATATTGTTGACTTGAGTGCTATTTGGTCACTCGCGTAGCGACCCCCCTGCATTCATAAATCGTATTTAAACAATTATACAATGAGCATATTTCATGGATGTTAAGCATTGCAACTCTTGAACATATCATAAATGAACATGGTTCCATACCGTACCCATGGATGTGTTGACATGTGTTAGTTATTACAAATGGTATCCATGCTTAAAAATGTCCTCATTTGAGGACATTTTCTTGGTGATTAGACATTATACGCGATACGCGAGCAGCGCGTACGAAAACGGGGTACTTTCGTACGCGCCGCGTATTTTTAGGGTATTTCTTGCGTATCGCGTATTTTTTTGCGTATTTTTTGCGTATTTTTGGCTCCGGCATCAGTTTACAGCTCGGGTGAAGCGGAAGAACAAGTTTCTAGACTAGGCTGCGGCGCGCCGAGTAGTAGAAACAAGTGAGCAGCAAGGTGCCACTTGGCCAAGATCAATGCATATGGCTGCGTGTATTGGCTGGCCGGACAGGAAGGCACCGTTCAAGAAGACAAAATGTGCCAAGATAATTGATCTGCCAGCAAGATCGCGGTGGTCACCTATCGTCATAGCATATCAACAGGCGCCATGGCTATACGGAGAGTGAGGAGATGGACCATGATGATGATGGGGCCGACGAGTTAGAGGCTGATTCTGAGGATGTTTGGACATATGTTAGCAAAGAGCGTGTCTTCAAGGATGGGCAGCAGACAAATAACAGCTGGAAATGTACCTCGGCAAGCAGGGCGACTTTGACGACGAGGGTGCCCAGAGGCAAGCCAAGTTGTGCGACGTTGAAGTCGAGGACCAACCGGGGGGTTTCAAGATCGAGCCCTACCAGTGGTGGCTTACCTGGGGGGGGAATGTTCCTGCTCAAGTTGCAGCGCGTGGCTGTCAGGGTGCTGGCCCAGCCAGTATCCAATTCAGCCGTGGAGCGGGTGAACAGCACGGCTGGGTGGCTCAAGTCCCTCAGACGCAACAGGATGACTGATGAGACCCTAAACAAGATGGTCTATGTCTGCCACAACCTGCGTGCCCTGAACAAGATCAAGGCTCATCTTGCGTATGATGACTAAAGGACCCTTGCCCGACATGCGGTGACGGTTATTGCAGCTGTTTCGTGTTGTGAAGCACGATGCACTAGTGCCTTATTAGGCCATGCAGGTCAATGCAGCCAGTCAGTGGCCACCTTACCACATGTGATCAGTTTTCACGGAAGTGCCAGCAATAGGGCATGCAGGTTGCATGAATGCATGCACTTTGTTAGCCTGCATGCCAGCCATAAAGCCTTTTGTATCCTTGCAATTCAGGCAGAACCATTAGTAATGGCCGGCCTACGATGAGTAGGCAATGTGTCTTATTTCTGGCAAAATGTCTTATTCAGTACGGTCCCTAGTAGTTGAATATATATAAACTTGACGTTTTGTTGTGCTTTTATTGAGTAACTATTCATTAGGGACAGCGCTTGTTGTTCTACTACTAGGTAGTGACGATCGACATTGGCAAGGCCATGTGATAATGTGGCATATAAAGCCAAACTTGTGATGCTGGAGAACATGTTGGGTTGGTCAGATTGATGAATGATCATCAAAACCATGCAAAAACAGACTTTTAAGGGGCTAGCGTATGATTATTAGCGTATAATACACCGTATGAAGCGTATTATATACATTATACACCTGGGCCGCGTACGATAGCGTATTGCGTATGATTATACACTGCATGCCACTTATAAATATGTATTAATAATTATGTTAGTTAGTTAGTTAGTTGAATTAGTAGTGCCCATGTGCGACGTGGGATTCAACTAACTATAACTACTAACTAACTAACTAACTAACTAAATTTTAGTTAAAGTAGTTTTAAAATTGAATTAAAGTGTAACAAATCTCCGTTGGGAGTACAATGTGTAGCACATATCTCTGAGAAGCCCTGGGCATATGGGCTAGTACTATGGGCTAGTACTTCCTGAGCACAAGGATTCCAGCACGGCTAAGGCGCGGACATAGGGTGGAAGATCATCATGGCTAAACATAAGCTAGGGCATGGCTTCGATCTCAGCAGATGAGTAGCTCTCTGCATAGGCAGAGCTTGCCTAAACTCATCTGCATCGATCATCCGTGGAGACAAACACTTTGAGCTGTCGTCGGCATTCCCGTCGACAGCAGCACGTGCGACATCAACTCCTGCGGACGCCAACCTTTTTGCGCTGATCGAAGCTCTCCCCCCCGGTCTGCCTCCCTCGACGCAGTGCTCTACGCCAAATTCGTCGCCCATTCCCAAGAAAACCCGAACTTCCCATACCAAATGGGACGTCCGCCGCTTCGGCGCCGGCCAGCGGGATTTTTGCATCTTGGAAATCTTTACGCTCACGAAGGAACAATGTGACGATGTTATCAAGTTCCTGGCCCGCCATGACGAACTTTTCCTGCCTACCCCTGGCGACAAGGTCACCAAGCCCGCCTGGGAATGGCTGCTTCAAGAACCGGAGGCGTACTTGAAGGCAGTCATCATGTGCAGCTACCTGCGCTGCGACGCCCACGACATCACCCAGATTGGCTACGCTGGCCTCAGGAGCCTCCTGCATGAGCGCAGACGGGCAGCCACAGCAGCTGCAGCATCCCCGCAGAGCAGCACCTCCCCCAGCACGGACTCCATCCGAGCTGCAGTGGCGGAGCAGCTGGCGCCGATGGCTGAGCAGCTCGCCGCCCTGAACGCGCCTGACGGCCCACTCAACACTCTCTCGGCCAAGGTCAACAACATTGAAGCCAGAGTCGCCCTTAAGCTCCAGCCTCAGTTTACTGCTACGCAAGAGCACATTGCCACCAAAGTTTCCGAGGCCACAGCCACTGTGACCACCCGCCTTAACCAGGTGGAAGGCCGAGTCGGCCAAGGCACCGTGAAACTTGAGGCAGTTGCCGCCAAGGTAGACGCCCTGGCCACGCAGGTCCCCGAGATCGCCGAGCGAACGGCCACCATCGCCGCCCAACCTGCTGGTAGGGCTAGTGATGACCCCTCGACTCGCGCCTCCTGGGCGGACCTGCTCAAGAGCCAGGCATCCTCTACCACGACCGCCATCACCACCAAGCTCCAGGAGCTGGAAGACACGCGCCGCGAGGCCGCTGACCGCGACCGTCGCCGCTGCCGGGTCATCCTCAGGCGCTTCGACATGCTGCCGGAGGAGACCCCAGACTCTCTTCTCGACGAGCTGAAGAAACAGCTCTTGGCGCGCATGCAGCTGCCAGGTGCGATACTGCAGGGCGCCTACCGCCTGCCCCATCCACGGGCCAAGGCTGGGCCCCCTCCAGTGGTCCTCACCTTCAGCGACATCACAGCCCGAGTTCGGTTCCTCTCTCGCCGCAAGAAGCTGGTGGACACCTCCTGGTCGCTTGACGACGACCTGACGCCAGCCCAGCAGCAGCAACGCCGCGATCAGTGGCCCGACTACATCCGCCACAAGACCAACCCCGAGAAGCCCCAAGTGTACTGGCGGGGCGGGGACCTCTACGTCAACAAGAAACTGTGGAAGCCCCCCCGGGCTTCCCCGGGATAGAGCACTCCAGCTAGTTGTCTAGATGGGGGCAATCGATGATGGGATAGCTTAGGCATTACAGCACTTGAAACGATATTAGCGCACAGCGTTATAGTACCTTCAATTAGCTCTGGCACCTTGTGGCCATCAGCTTGCGCCTTAATTAGCCGACGTCTTGAGCCCACCTCACATTTGTAGCATAAGCTATGCGTCAGCCTACCTATGGTATTGCACTGGTTGTATTGCACCCACAGTGTTGCGCCCCGGCACCATGCCGTGGAGAGAGCGCTCTGTGGCCTGCCCACCTGCGGCAGTGAGAGAAGCTAGGGCGCCCTCCCTCCTTCTCACTGTGTATATAGGGTTGAAGGTTCCTTTACTCTGTATTGGCACCCACGTGACGCAGTCACGTGCTTATTAATTATTAATTAATTAATCCGTGGAGAGTCCCATTATTATAGGCGCACATGCGCATAGGCTTGAGCCATGTGATATGCGAAGCCTGACTAATCTACACTACTGCTATATATTCCTTAGACTGGGTTTGCTGGGATGGCAGGCCGCGGGCGCCTGCCAAGGCTTGTGGTCGGCGTGGATGACCGCCCCCCTCCAGTATACCGGTTTCCCCCCTGCAGTCTGCCGCTGAGCTGGAGGTAGGTCGGCCATAGCTCCCATCGCCGTTGTTGCTGTGCCAGGGTCAAGTCGTCGTCCAGCGTGTAGGAAGCCCCCGAGAGCTTCTTGCGGCAGAAACGACAGCTTATCCGCCATGTACTTACAGCTAGGTGAGGAGCAGGGGATCCAGCCGGGCCAGCCTTCTTACCCCGCGCGCGGGGAACTTAGGCGGACATGCAGCCGACATCCCGCCGCAGCTCACCAGTGAGTTGCATGGGGTTAAGAATGTCGCTATATGGCAAGAGACTCCGAGTTCTCATGCACCTGCCGGCTGGTCGAAATGCTTGACGATGACGTTGTGGCTGCGCTCAGTGGGTGAGGTCGGCCTCGATCCTCGTCAGTGCATGGAGGTCGAGCATTTGTTGCTTGAGCTGTGCCACGATGGTGCAGGTGGTGGAGGTGCATCATTTGGTGGGGTGCTTCAGCATGCATGTCCGCCCAGCTAGGTCTGGGTGGGAGGAGCATTGTCGGCTGGGCCAGCAGGTGCGCTGGCCGGGCGGCAATGTCCTCCCACCCAACTTCCATTGCACATGGTGCGTAAATTTAACGATTCCCCATGCAAGTTACCTCACACGACCTGCACACGAAATGGAATTCCCAAATGTTGTCCTCGTTGTACGAGAATATCCTTAATTAACTAATGATGTGTTATTAAACTCCCGTTGGGGATATTCACGGAGCACCAGAGTGCTTTTAATCCCTGTGTGTGCACAACAATTAAGAAGAAAGGGCAGATCGAGACCCCCTTTCTCCTTCATGCCAGAGGCATGTCACAGCAGCAATCGGACACGATAGATAGATAGACGATCCGGCAAGTTCAATAAGACCCATGATGTGAGCATATCATAACAAGGAGCGTGGGCAAGTTAATCTGATCATAATAGTAGCCAGGACGTAGCATGGCTGTACAAAGGCCGCTAAACTACGGCTATATGGCTGGTTGTTGTGTACGTACTGTGCGTTACTGGGGCACGTGTGACGTGACTAGTAGGTATGGTTACTATGGTACCTCGGCTAGGCAAACATTCTAGGCATGGCTGCCATGGCGCGGCAGTGACTACCACTGATTCAAGCTAGGGCTATTAATTCGAGCCGGGCGCGCAGGGGGCGACCACATCTTGTGGTTGATCGTCAGGTCCCCGCCGGGCCTCCAGTACACCTTAAGCTTCTGGGGGTCCTGCTTGTGGCGGAGGTATTCAGGCCACAGGTCGCGTCGCTTCTGCTGCTGAGCGGGGGTCAAGTCATCGTCCAGCGTCCAGGTGAGGTCGTGCAACCGCTTGCGACGAGAGAGAAACCGCTGCTTAATTGTCTTCAGGGGAAGGTGAGCAGGACTGGTGGGGCGGAGCCGCCTTGTCCCGTGAGTGGGGAAGGCGGTGGCACCTGCGCAGTTCTACCTCACCTACCAGGCCCATGAGCTAGGGTAATTGAAGCTGGTTCTTGAGCTCGTCGGCAATTAGTTAGGGTGGTTGACGTCTTATACCTGCATGGCTTCTGGGGGAAACGACGCAGCACCGGCCACTCAGCACTCGCGGCGAGCGCCGCCGGGGTCGGACGGTCGGTGGCCGGCCTCCCGTTGTTCGGCCTGGCGGTGGTTCTCCAGCTCCTGGAGTTTAATTCGTGGCGATGGCGGCAGTCACTGGTTGAGGCGGTCGCTGACCGCAGCAGGTCCGCGTAGGAGAGCAGCGGGACAGCGGGACTGCGGGAGGTCGCCAGCATCCTGCCGTGGTGCATGGCTGGGATGCGATGGTGGCCGTCTGCTCGATCGATCCGCTATCTTAGGGAACTGTGTACGTGGCCAGTCCGCCTCGGTGTGGGCGGTGATGCATGGCTTCAAGCTAATTCTTCATGAGCACGCCGCACTTGCCCTCCACCTGGTTATAAGGCAAGAGACACTAGTGCAGCGTACGTGCGTCTCAGATCGATGCCTGCGCCGCGGTGTGTAGCGCCGTGAACTGAGGTTGCCGGAGCTTGTGGACGACCCTGGTTTCCACATTGGAGACCGGCCCGGCCGGGCCTCCACCGTGTTGCATGAGCGTGGTGTTTAGCGATGTCAGCTGCTCGGCCAGCGGCAAAGTCACGTGCTCCTCCAGCCCTGCACGGAGGTCATCCTTGCAGAGCTAGCTAGGGAGGAAGCCGATGCGACGGCCGGCTGCGCTGGGGCTGGGAGTGCCGCGGAGCGTTCTGGTGATGTCGCCTAGGCCGGCGAAGCTGGAATTGGCTGGTCAAGATAATATCAGGCGTTGTTCAAGATTTCAAAAGCATAGAGCCAGGACATGTCAGACTCCGGCCATGGTAGTCGACAGCCGCCCCCTTCTGGGGCAAAAAGAGCTTCCGTTCCTGTTCGAGGAACTTGTGACAAGGGCGAGGGCGAGAGGGTTGGGCTGGGCGCTGGGAAGCTTTCCCAGCTCCTTTTCCAGCCCTCGTTTGGCTTTCGGAGTCGTCATAGCTGCTTGTCACGTGCGTAACTTTTTCGATACTGCGTTTCACCCGTAACCGATTATACTGGCGAGTGCGTCTTTAAAAGGCGCATCGAATGCAAGTGATTTGGCGGAATTTGGGGCTCA
Organism: Mesostigma viride; assembly: GCA_009746045.1. NCBI lineage: Eukaryota > Viridiplantae > Streptophyta > Mesostigmatophyceae > Mesostigmatales > Mesostigmataceae > Mesostigma > Mesostigma viride. The sequence goes on from RPFO01000065.1 coordinate 8,896,123, forward strand.
GACGCAAAAGATCTGAACGCCGCCGTCAGCCCGATCTCCGTCAGCCATTTTCATCATTGTCATGAGAATATCATGATTGTGTACTATAGGGCCATGTCAGTACCAGCATATATCTAGTTCATTAGTTCGTTAGGGCCGTACGTAACGGCTCATCATTTTCGAATTATGAGTATGCATGAGTTAAGTTCTTAGTCAGTTAGTTGAATGCGCCGGCCACGTACGCCGCACATGGGCAGCATATGCATGAGTAGGCGGGGCCACTGCGGCGGTCTTCTAAGGATTTATGATGCTCCGTGACGTGCTACATGGAATGCGTCTCTTCAGCATAAATCCTTAGGGCCGGGAATGGAGATGGGGATGGAAGGATTATATCGAGCCGCAAGTGGACCCACTCGCGGGTGCTCAGTCCATTCACGGATGGCAGCACTTGTCACGAGGTTCGACAGACGTACTTATATTACTTTAATAAATTAATTAATAGACACGTGACTGCATCACGTGAGCATAAGTCCTCAGTGGGAGAGGATCAAACATGGAATGGAATGGAGGAGTACTTATAGACTCGGTCTGATGTATATCAAAGAGACAAACAGAGCAGGCCAGAAAGCTGGAAGAATCCGGACCATGGTAGCTCGAGCCTGCTGAACATATCTTATCCGCGTTAATGTCGAGTCGTTCAGGATGATGGAAATTAATGGAGGTGGATATGTGTAGCCGCGGAAATTTATAATTATGGCTAGCTGGCTTTATGTAACGTTCATCGAGACCTAGAGGGTTCAGCTAAAAACAGCCTTGCGTGATCAGGGCAGGTGTTCCTAGTGGCCAGGAGTGTCCATGTCCTAGTTGTAAACACCACTGCGGCTGCACGATCGCTCTCCCACCGAATGTTCAACACGAGGAATCACCCTCGACTGACATAAATACCCGAGGGATCGACAGGAGCTAGGAATCACTTGATGGATCTACCCCGCGAACCACTCAATTGACCATGGCCACGAGGACCATTCAATGGAACTACCATCAATAGGTCATGTCAGTCATTACGTCAGCCAGGTCATGCTTCCAAAAGCTGCATACAACGTAAAAGATGTCCAAAATACAAGAGATTGCAGCGCAGCACGGCCGGTGCAACAGTTGGCAGGAGCTAACGCGCGGCGCAGACATTACTTCTGGAAAAGACGCCACGCGACGGCAACTGGAAAAAAATCGGCGTGTGCACATAATGTGGAAAATCGCCATAGGTGAGCAGGCACCAGTGGTTTAGATGCCCATAGAGACGGTCCCGCCGGTCTGATCAATGTTTACTGGTCAATGAGACGACGCTGAAGGCGGCGGCCGTAAAACGCAAACTTACCGCCGGGCGTATGTATACCAAGCAAATAAATAGTATAGCTGGCTGAAATACAATATCAAGAAGTAACAACCTAACCTAATACATACATGTAGCAACTTAGTTTTTTTCTTCCCTAGTGATAGACATAGGTCCTCGCTGCAAGGCCGGCTACGTTTCAGCCCACTTTGTTAATTGCTACGTTTGACTTCCTGGGAAGAAATTTGCCGGAGTCTCATGAGTCGCTTGCAAGCTGAAAACCTCGTGGGCTACGCCACACTCATTCATTCTCCTGGCATGCATGGGGTGGGAGTGGCAACAACACCCGCAGGCACAAGAGCATGGGAGCGCCATTCCAAACTGAACTCTCTAGGCTCTTCAATGGCCGCTTACACGTGTGGGATCTAGTCTGGACACAAAATTTTTCCCTTTGTAAATCTCTCAAGTGTCAAGAAAAATCTCGGTTCTTAAATATCAAGGGAGCGACAAGCGTCCAGACTGGAAGGCCACCAGAGAACGCATCCATGCCAAGGCCACGGCACACAGCAGGTAGCGGCAAAAGCAGGCAACTTTAGTTCCCGAGAATCTAGTAGTCGGAACGACGAGAGAGAAGAATCAGTTCCAAGTTGCAAAATCTTTGTACTTTCACAACAGGCAGGGGTAGCTTTCTCAGAAGTTCTGCAGCAGGAGTGCTGCTCAAGCACCATGTCGCCAGCATGGTGCTAGATTTCTATTGCTTTTCCATGGTTACTGTTGCATCTGCAATGAATAAGCAGTGGGGAAGGAAGTAGACGGATATGCATCCAAGCTAGAGACGCTGGGAAGGATTTCAAACGAAGCTGACTAAAGGAGAATGCTGCTTAAAGAGTTGAGCCGAATCAAGTGGGCCCAGAAAAATTAACAACCGCTGTGACATCTATCGTGATGCCAAGAAATGGTGTACGTCAGCTGCCAGTGGGAAACGATCGTCTGGACTGAAAGCATAACAAGAGGTTCTCACTTCCAAAAGTCTGGGAATTGAACCGTGCACTCACACTAGATCAGTATCATCATCCTCTGTACTGAAACTCCTGCATTGCCGTCCATTATACCCTGTACTTACAGTATACATGAATACCACCATCCACTATGCGGAAATACCTGCAATGTCATCCACTACACCCTGCACTCACAGTATATCAGCATCGTGTATACTCACAGTATATCAGTATCATATAAACTCACAGTATATCAGCATCGTGTATACTCACAGTATATCAGTATCGTATACACTCACAGTAGATCAGTATCGTCATCCACTGGCACCCGATCTTGATCCACACACTTGTCCACCCCACATCGATCGTCCACCTGCGCAGTATCCAGGACAAGGAATGGAGGCGTGACAGATACAGTCGCCCACAGCACGCATGACGGAGGTGGTTGGCCTGACTACTAGGGAGCATTTTCAAGATGGCAGCAGGACACCAATAGTAAGAACAAGTCGAACTGATACGGTCCAGCATCTATATTCGTCGAGGGCCCCAACGTAATCCGAGGCCCTCTAAACAATCCTATACTTGGGCCTACCCATTCGCAGTTCTACATGGAACCCGCCCAGTCCCGTCCCGGCCCGCGGCCTACCCGTCCCCAATATGGAAGTTTCCGCGCCCTCCCCCGCGTCCCAACTCTTAAGCCGTCGATAGTCGATAGTTGAAAGAGTCTCGGTGACGGTTGATAGTTGATGGTTGGGCACCCCGTTGGTTCCCGGCCCAACGCGTCCCATTGATAGAACTTGGACAGGTCTCAGATTCCTGCGTCTCTCATCCAACCGCCTACCAGCCAATCCCTTGGGGCTCTAGTTGGTAGCGACATCCCCCCCCCCCCCCCCCGTGGCTAGCGATGATCCAACAGCCAACAGATACAGTAATACTAGTCCAATAATCTTATAGTCCATATACCTTATAGTCCAATAATCTTAAAGTCCAATAATCTAAAAGTCCAACAGGTATCTCGTCCGTAAGTATTCAGGCGTTTCCCGGCCCAAATCTGCCCCCCCTCGTCGTTTTCCCCCTTCCAATCCCTTTACGCATCTGGCCATCTGGACACCAGCAACTGGCCGTATCCAGAACGCGCTGCCCTCGGCATTGCTTTCGATCCAAGACAGTCCCCTCACAGTTCCCGACAGTTCCCTCGCATGGGCTTATGTAGGACCGTGCTTATCAACGGCACTCCCCCCTAATTACCCAACCAACCTTTACGGAAACCCTTTCCGCTACATATCGAGGGACAAAACAGCATGTGTGTACGTGGACTTGTGGGCGCGCGCCACCGTCCCTCTCGCCTCATCCTGCGCGCGCCACCTCCCCTCTAGCCTCATCCTGGGCTTGGTTCGACACAAAACCTGGTCTCTTAGCCTCTGGTATGAGCGACCTCGGTTTTGCAGCTGCCGAGAGCTTTTAAACCCCTTTACTGGTTCCTATCGTCCCCATTTATAGCACACGGGACCAACGCTGTCCAGTATGCCCAGGCCTTGGCCGGCTGCGACCTGGTCTGGGTCCGCCCTGGGTCTGGGCGTGAGGACGTTCGGGGATCTCAGCTCTCTTCCCCGCCATCACACTCGCCAGCGGATGATCAGCGGGACGGACCGGTTCGCTGGGCTATTACAACAGGTCTTAAACATAGTTTATCAACAAACACAGGTCTCATACACCAGGTTTCCGAAATAAGTTTCAAACGAGGAGAGTGAAAAGGCATTAAGCCAGGCACGAAGCCAGGTATCGAAGTGGTTTGACCTAGTAATAGCAGTACTAGCCTGCCAAGACAATGAAGACATCACCTGGCTGACGTCACTAGGCTTCACAAGGGCGAACCCTTATCTGGGGCCCACTTACAGTGACCATAAGGGTGACCATTATGGTGACCATTACAGTGACCATGACCCTTATACTCGGCTTCGTGAGGGCTACCCCTTACTCTAGATGGTCGATTTGCCCCGTTCTAGCACACGCGTCGCTGCCTTGCCAGTGCTGCACCCATGGGTAGGGAGCTTCTTGCGGAAAGTATCGATGAGAGAACCAGCACAGGCCTGACATCTGGAAGATCCGCCAGCAGTGGCACATTTAGTAGTACTAGTAGTAGCACACCTTGACAAATAAATGGTTGTAGGTTGTACACGGGAGGTACGGTGCATGCGACCACGTACTCCTCCGAAATGTAGTAGTATCACAACAACGGATGCTAGCATACTGAACTACAGCGTGCGCCACGTACTCCTCCGAGGTCTCGTCGAGACTCCACGACGTGAAGAGCATCGCAAAGTACATGGACGCCTGCACAAGGGAAGCAATATGGCAGGGGAGGTAATAGTGGCCAGAGGGGCAAGGGGGGGAGATCAAGGGGAGGGCCATGGGGGGCAGTGAATGGACGCACGCACGGACAACAGAAAGTTAGGGGAGGGGGAAGGAGTGAAGAGCCAAGGAGTGTGGCAAAGAACATGGACACCTGCACAATATACAAGGGGGAAGAGCCTCGTACGGCACTAGGGCTCCCGAACCGTTGGTATGCGCATGGAGATTCCGTACTGCAAGGGGGGAGTGGGGGGAAAGGGGGGCCATGGAGGCAACAAGAAGCGCAAGGGAAACAGAAGGGGGTGCACCGGCACAAAGGTGAAAAGTCGAAAGAATGCAGCACAAGATCGCGCTCCGTCGGGCCCTGACTCGTGGCCTGCCCCTTGGGAACAGTCCCAAAGCCGATGGATGCTTATATCTGCGAAAGCCATGATGACTGTGGAACGAAGCAAGGGATCGCCCCACCCAGCAGTCTTAAGTATCAGCCCATTTCGTTCTGCATGCACCCCATTTGAGGAACCTCACCACCGCCGACGCGTGCTTTGCCTCGCGTCTCCAATGGCCCACTCACCACGGCGAACGTGAAGTGGAAGAAGCTGTAGTTGTAGGGAGGCGAGTCGTCCGAGTCGTACTTGTTCGGGTGGGTCTGCTTGAGCATCGGTGCGTCATCGGTGGGATCATACAGAAGAATAGTAGAGATAAGCAAGACGGAAGTATGAAGGAGAAACATGCTAATGATAGAGAAAAATAAAGGAGAATAAGGAATAGAGCTTATAATAATAGCAACAATAATAGATAATGATAATGATAATGATAATGATAATGATAATGATAATGATAATGATAATGATAATGATAATGATAATGATAATGATAATGATAATGATAATGATAATGATAATGATAATGATAATGATAATGATAATGATCATGATCATGATAATGATCATGATCATGATGATAAGTTATGCCAGCTCCCAGCGCCCTGGGCCAGCCCTGTTTCTCAAATGATCCAACAGGCATCGATTCCTTTGATCACGTATTCCTTTCTCGGGAGGTGACATCAAGCATGAGGTGCAAGTGAAGTCAAGGGCATGGCAGCTGAAGAGATACAAGGGCATTTTTTCCGGCCAGGGGCGCGAGGAGGCAACAAAATGCACTTGAGGACAAGGAATACCAGTAACCCCGAGCTTGACTTGAAGGGGAGGAACTACAATGCCTAACAATACCTTGAAGGTTGACTTGAGCAACGAAAATTTCGAGGGTTCCAGGGTTGCCTACGCACCCATGCCCACCAATTCAATGCCAAGCTGCCATGTACAATCATGGAGGCATCAGTGCCCTTCAACTACTAAGATGGTTGGCAATGCATGAAGACGGCGGCCGTTTACTAACCGCATTCCTTTAAGCTACCCGACGCATTCAATAAGGCATGGAGGGGGCCTGCGACATGCGTGGTGGTGGCAAAATGTGCTGCCAGAAAAACGACATCCAGTACTACAACCAATGATGCAACGGATACTGCAACCGGCGCTAGGATGTCAGTATTATGACGATCCTGTGGTGATCGTTACTGTAACAAATACCCTGTGGTTACTTGTGCCATCGCCCTGCGAGCAAGAGCACATATCAGTAGAAAATAAGAGGACAACACTTCTCGAGGGCAACCATGGGCTTGGGGTCACTGCAACTATTATTACTGTTAATAACAGTTATAAATTACTGGGGTCACTGTAGTATGTTTGAAGCGAGATACGGTTGTAGTTTTACAAAGTCCTGGCCGCTCACCGTGAACGCTGCGGATGTCACGCCCGAGCGGACCGTGGATATGCAGATGTACAACAGCGCCAGAACAAAGCTCTGCGCAGTGTATTGCCAGGGCGCCGTGCCATGCCACCGTGCAGCGTCGCCAGGCCAGCCGTAGTACGAGAGCAACCCATAGATGGCAATCAGTCGGCCGGACAGCTTTGGGGAGAGAAGAAGAGATCGTGCTGGATAGGGGCCAGCAGCTGGTATTAATTAATGGCGTTTGGGAGAGAAGAACAGACCGTGCTGGATAGGGGCCATCAGCTGGTATTAATTAAGTAGTTAGTCACGCAGTCTTGTTGGGGAGCTGTGGAGCATTGACCCTTAGCAGCTGGTATGGACATGCCCAAATGCCCAAACAAGGTGCATTCAAGTGGGCGTGCCCCAACAAGGGGCATGCAGGAGGGGGGGGATAGCAACAAGCGGCCAGTGTTTCCCTGTTTGTGATCTGCGCAGGCGGCGACGGTGACAGGTGTGCCCAAACGGCTGCCTGCCATGTGGAATAAGGGCAGAGGGTAGAGATGTGGTTATGTGCCCAAACGGCTGCCTACCATGTGGAATAAGGGCAGAGGGTAGAGATGTGGCTATGTGCCCAAATGGCTGCCTGCCATGTGGAATAAGGGCAGAGGGTAGAGATGTGGTTATGTGCCCAAACGGCTGCCTGCCATGTGGAATAAGGGCAGAGGGTAGAGATGTGGTTATGTGCCCAAACGGCTGCCTGCCATGTGGAATAAGGGCAGAGGGTAGAGATGTGGTTATGTGCCCAAACGGCTGCCTACCATGTGGAATAAGGGCAGAGGGTAGAGATGTGGTTATGTGCCCAAACAGCTGCCTACCATGTGGAATAAGGGCAGAGGATAGAGATGTGGTTATGTGCCCAAACGGCTGCCTACCATGTGGAATAAGGGCAGAGGGTAGAGATGTGGTTATGTGCCCAAACGGCTGCCTGCCATGTGGAATAAGGGCAGAGGGTAGAGATGTGGTTGTGTGCCCAAATGGCTGCCTGCCATGTGAACCCAGGGCAGAGGGTAAGTATGGCGTTATGATAGTCCTCATCATGTAGATGTGTGATTGGCATTAGGTTTCAGCACGACCAGCGGTCAGACGCGCTGGCATGTCATAAAACAGACAGAAAGACGTAAACTGGCACCGGCGAGTGCCACATCGTGCCTGGCTCCGGTGCTGTTGTTTGATCCCAGGGACCCAGGTATCCGGCTGGCATGATCACACCCATAGTTTTTAGATGGCACTGTTCACAAACCTATTATAACCATCACCTCCATTGTGCTACTGCTTAGTCCTTAACTTGATTTCTAATACAAACACTCGGCCCGCCCCCTAGCCAAGGGGATAGCTAGTATTTCATTTCGGTAGTTCTAGTATTAGTTCTAGTATTAGTATTAGTTCTAGTATTAGTTCTAGTATTTGCATTTCTTTATTGCCCATGGCATATACACCTATCCACCCTGGACATACCACAACCTGTCTGTGAGGGGAGAGCTATCTATTTCTCTTCAGTTCTATTGCCCATAGACAGCGCGTACGTATATCTAGCCAGGGCATACCACAATCTGCGGCCAGTCGTTTTTGCGGTCGGTCTGCCGCGGCAGCGTGTTGCAGCGCGAAGTGTCCGTGCCCTCATCGGTCGGCTCGCTCATAATCGCGCTAGCTGCCAAGTAGCATGTGTACAGGAAGACGGCCCCTGACGTCATCAGCCCAGCACGCTCCTGCGTGTAAGAAACCCGGGGGAAGCAGGGGTGAGGAGGGGTACAGGGAGGAGGGTTAAGGGGTAAAGACATAGTTAGCCAGCAGCCCCGCACAGTTCTGCATCCAGGAATGGGGGTGAGTGTGTGTAGGGGACAAAGCGGCCAGGGGTGGGAAGGTGGGGTAAAGGGGCGAAGGGGGACAGAGGAAGAGGGGAGAAAGACGGCTGCTCCGCGCACTCCTGAGCTTAAAAGAGGGAAGAGGGTGGTTGGCAATGATTCAGGACGTCTAAAATTCAAGATTGGCAATTCTAGGAGTAATTGGCAGGGTCACGGGAGCGTGGGATATCCCATCAGCTGCACAGGAAAGAATCAAGGATCAGCTGCGCGAGAAAGAATTCAGCTGCTGAGCTGCACAAGACATCGCGTCCTATTTCAAACCGAGCACCTGAGGGATCGATCGCCGTGCAAACCAATCAACTTCGCATTTTTCTGCTGTGACAGGGGATGGACCAATGATGCTCCATAGGCAAATACATAACATGGGCGGCTGCACAGCCTTGATTGCTGGAACACCCAGGGGCTGAAGGTGGCCCAACAGGACTGTGTGTCATCAACACCCATCCTAGAATCTAACCCCGACGCAACCCAAAATAACTCACCCCGACAAGCTGCATTCTAGTCCTCACATGCCTGGCTTTCATGGCCTCAAATAGATTGAAAACACATACTGAATAAGTTCTCATATTGCTTTGAAATTGAAGGTAATGCCTCTTCCAAGAGTGCCCCCTGGAACCAAGCCTTTCTCCCATTACTCCTCCCCAGCCCCTACCCAATTCCCACTCCAGGGAAGTCGGCGGTGTCAACACAGCCGTTGGCGATAAGAGTAAGTTGAGAGCAAGTTTCCAAGTCATATCATTTGCGCCGATGGGTGGAATGGCGAGATCTAATGTCCCACAACGGGCCTCTGCCACGCCTTCATCCCTCTCATGTACAAGGAGAATACGTGGCGAAGATATTGACAGGGTACGATAGGGCACACCAAGGAGAAATCGGGCAGTGAAAGAAAAGCGAAGGACATACAAACCGGGAAGAGGAAGACAGTGAGGGAAGAGTTTCGCCGTGCACGCCATGATGGGGAGAAGCAAGACAACTAATGATAATCATGATGGGGAGAGTTATGGGGGGGTAATAATCTTGGGGGAGATGCAAGAAGAACAAAAGTTTAACCGTAGACAAAAGAAGAAGAACAGCAGGGGGGAGATGAAGAGAGGAAGAGACGCACCACGCGCGCCATGATGGAGATGAGCGTGTACACGGGCATGAGGCTGAGCCCGAGGCTAATGTACAGGATGTTGAGCCGGCAGTCAGCATGCGGCGCGAACCAGATGTACATGAACACGGTCAGCGTGATCCCGGCGCCGTAGAGCAGGATCGTGGTTGCCACCATCACCACCATGCAGCCCTGGCGGCTGCCCCAGTCGTTGTTCCACTTGTAGATGAAGTCGATGAGTAGTACGACCTGCATGAGTAGGAACAGGCTGAAGGGGAGGGGGAAGGGGTGCGGGGGATGGGGGTGGGTGTGTCAGAGGTTTAAGAAAACTAAGGGCGGGTCGATTGGAAGTATACACGGTTCCGCTACGTCTGTTGACAATGTCTACTGCTGCCTGTAGCCTCATGCTAAAACAGCTGTTCACTGTGGACAACGATGGCAGTTGTTCCTTGTGGAAAATGATGGCAGCGAATCGGCTAGATCTGGGGCACCCGGCCAAGCACGGCATTGTAAGGGTCTTGGTGCCTATGGAAAATAAACGGGGGGAGGGTGAATGGTGATGCTTGACACAGTACGGGCAGCCCCCGCAGCATGGAATAAGCTTGTGACAAGAAAAATATAAAGTACTAGAAAATTCGAGTATTATAATAAATTCGAGCGTGGCCGCAAAGATGGAGGAAAGAAGGGTTCAAACATGGGGTGGGTGGCATGCAGCGCATGGGATTGAGATTTCAAAAGAAGATGAAGCAGTTACGTGAATCATTATTCTTTACCTGCGCATGGATTTGATCTGCGCAAAGGGGATGGAACATGAGGGTAGGTAAGAAGAGTAGAACGCGGGGGTAGAAAGTGGGGGCAGAGCATGGGGGTAGAACCGAAGTCAGAAGGATTGACTACTGGGGTAGAACACTGGAGTAAAAAATCGGGGTAGAACATGAGATTACTTCATTCCCCGTTTTGTTCTGGGTGTGCGCGGCTTCTGTGCACTGCGCGGCAAAACTACCACGGACAGGCCATGCACACGTAGGGGTGAATGGCAGGGACCCTGGAGTGGGCGGTGCACCAACTTTGCGACACGGTCTCTCACGGCGCGACCATCGGGTGAAACGTACCCGGACCCGAACCGAGCACATTCGCCTGCAGGACGGTATGGGCGGGTCGGCAGTCAGGGGGCACCAGGGGGAGCGAGGAACGGGGTGGAGCATTAGCGAAAAGCAAGGAATGAGGTAGAGAAGTGACCAAAAGAAAGGAATGAGGGAGAGCGTTGGCGAAAGAAAGGAAAGGGGTAGAGCATCAGCAACAAGCAAGTAAAGGGCTTGACCTTGCTAGGTGATCATTGATGCATGGTAGCTGTGCCGCAATCAGGGAACGGGTCACGCTCTCGCACCCGAATGCCATGCTCCCAACACCCTGGCCCCCGGTCGACGGTCCACAGAAGCAAATGAACACCCTGGCCACGTATTGGCACACCCTGGCCGCACATTTGCACACCCTGGCCGCACATAGGCACGCATGGTCAAACGAGTGCACACCCTGGCACAAAGGCGACATCTGTCCCCAACACAGGACAAGACCCCTTCCGACATCCCGCCGCCACAACCATGACACGGCGGCATGTACAACGCCACAAGGACGACACGGCGGCCTGTACAACGCCAAAAAGACGACAAGGTGGCATGTACAATTCCATAAGGACAACTACTGCTTCGCACTTCGTAAAGCAACCTCTAAACGTGGCCAGAATCCGATTTTCAAGGACATCTGAAAACGCAGCATAGATGACACCTGGCATACGCAACGTACGCCTGGATGATGGATGCTAGCATGAGCAAGGGCACGAAGGACACCTGGCACACACACCATATGCTTGGATGACAGATGCTGGCATGAAGAAAGGGACGATGATCAGAACGGCCCACAGGACAAACTTAAGGGGCCAGCAGCCGCTGTCGAGGCGGGCGCGCGGGTGGTCTAAGTCGTTCACGCCGATGCAGAGCAGACACAGCAGGAAGAAGAAGAGCTGTGCAGGAGACGAGGGGAAGGGCGATGGTGATGGGGGGGGCAAGGGCAGGACAGGGAGACCAAAGAATGCGGGTGTACGAGGGATGATGAGAAGGGGTGTAAGTTGTAGGTGGGGCACGGATACCGAGTCCGGGGTGGTGGTGGTGGTGGGGGGGGGGGACAAAAGGGGGCGGGTGGGGTGGGGGTGGGGGGGTCAAAAGGGTGCGGGGGCACGGGAAGGCTTTGAGCTTCCACATTTTCAGAAGATCGAGCCGATAACACAATGTACGGGGGCGAATTCAAGGGGGAAAAAAGGTAAAAGACATTAACACCGCGACCTCCAGGCCTGCCCCCCCCTCCCGCTTATTTCTTCACAAGGCAAGAGCTATCTGACCACGTGGCGGGATCCCATCTTCCACCGACACCTTCTGTCGAACCACGTGGCGGGATCCCATCTTCTGATGACATTTTGACACGACGTTCTCAACTCACAACACATATTTGCGGGACAAGGCACGTTCTGGGACAAAGCAGCGATGCTTCGAGCGGGTGGCCCTGAGTACCATACTGAATCATTATGGGGTCACGTTCCAACAAGACAAGGATGCAGTACGCACGAGGCCGCCCAGTTGGGGTCACGTTCCAACAAGACAAGGATGCAGTACGCACGAGGCCGCCCAGTTGGGTCACGTTGCAACAAGCCAAAGATATCCCACGTACAAAGCTGCCCATGCTGATGCGCAGCACGCCCTCCTTGCCGAGACAGGTGTCGGTCTCGCATTTGTTGGGGAAGGCTGCACCAGGAGGAGACGAAAGCAAGCAGATTGCAAGCGACGAGAGGGGCCAGAGATGCAGGCCAGACGTGTTGGGCATCGCTGGTAGATGAATAGGTATTTTTAGAGTGGCCGCGTAGGAATCAGTTGTATAGGAACCAGGGAGCATTGGGGGCCCTGAGTACTGAGCCCACCCGTCACTGTACCATATGGGCCACACCCATCACTATACACTCATCCCCGCGTTAAGTTACCATTCTCTTAGGTTACAGCCCCGCGTTAAGTTACGACACCCCAGATGTTGGCAGTGTTTACCTTGCCGCCCACCTTTCGCACAATATCTGGCCGGAAAAATGCACTTTGGGCTACTTCGATGCTGCAGCTGGATCGGGCTTGACGAGAGCTATCGATGGCCATATAGAAAGTCCGTCAGAGGAGGGGGTGGGCTGCCTAAGGAGGAGGGGGTGGCTAGCCTAATTCTACCGCTAAGATTTCGTCCCCGCGTTAAGTTACAAAGCCGAGAGTTTGGCGGCGATCGTAACTTAACGCGGGGATGATTGTACCGAGCCCACCCGTCACTGTACCATATGGTCCGCTTCACTCCACCACCAGCAGCAAGCCCACCCATCATTAGTACTGCCCATTCGTCGCACGCCACCACCGCGCCCGTGGCCATGCCACCCACGGTCCACCCGTCACATGCCACCCGCATGCCAACGGACCATCGGGCGTGTGCGTGTTGTATGTGTGGGCGTACGGGTGTTGTATGTCTGGGTGTGCGGGTGTTCTATGTGTGGGAGTGCTGGCTCTATGTGTTGTATGCAAGGGTGCGTGGGGTAGAATGGGATAATGGCAAGGAACCGTCAAAAGCCTTCTAGACAAATCCACACACACACACACACACACACACAAAGGCAAACCAAGGCTAGTATTGGCTTGCCCAGGTTGCACAAACATGGCGATTGGCGAAGACCCATATATATCCAGAAACACAGGCAGACAAAAATAGAAAACGAGACTAGTCACAAGGGGAAATTGCTAGCCTACCCAGCCGCTATGGTGCTACCAGCAAGTGGCAACGTTGAAAAAGGGGCTGCATGCTCCCCTATTCACCGCCCCAAGATGTTGCAAACAAGAACAAGTGACCTAGAAAAAACACGTACATGATTGCTTTAGTGCTTAGTCATGCCACAGGCGTGTGTCCTTCCCGGAACTGCTGTACCCATCGCTCCTCGCCAAACCCTAACATCCCACCTGCTCACTCGAGATAGGGCAGACCGGCAGCTATAATTGATAGCTGCTCCTGTCAACTCCCAACCATCACCGCGATACTCTAGCAAACGCTTGTCCTTCATGATTTTATCACTTCTGCAAGAAGTATAACAAGTGTTCGTTGCGGATCCCGACCCGATTTGAGAATTGTAGCTCCCCAACTTACCCACTACCAGCACCGCGTCGTACCTTTCACCTCGCCGAGAAAGCCGTGCCCGAAATCTCTTATCACCCACGCCAACGTGACGGTAACCAGAAACAGTGCGAAGTAGACGTATCGTTGATTGCGCGTCGACCAGCCACAGCAAGACATGGTCCGGTCCTGAGAACTGGTGGGGAAAATGGGGCTTGCACTTTTACCCATTTTGGCATGCAACAGTGCGACGGAATAGCAGAATTATCTTTGCTAAACAAAATAAGGGACGGTCTCTTTACGCCATAAAACCCAGTTCCCTTGCCCAAAGGGTCGTCGCCTACTCCGAAGATGCGGTGTTAATCCCTAGACTACAATTACAAGCAACCAACACGCATCGTCGGCATTGCCATCAAACTCTGTTCCGCTGCGTACGTTACTGAACTCGCAAAAACGCGTGAATTGCCTGCAAGGGGCAAGCCTGCCCCATCAGCAGGGAAGAAGTCCGTCCATTTTCAATCGGAATCGCCGTGGCTAATGCCAGGCCATTAGGTCAGCCTCATTAAGATCAGGGGCAACCCCCGGATCGGCCATGGAGAATTGAAAATTTTGAAGATAACCCGCCGATTGAAAGGATGGCAATTCGCAACAGTGATATCTAAGCGAACCCAAAGTAGAGAGCCGCAAAAGTAGCTGTGTTGTCTTTTTATGGCTACCTCGGCAATTACAGACCAGGTCGAGCGTGTCAAACGTTAGTTGCCGTGAAGTGTGAACCTGTGAGTCACTTTTCAGCGGGAAACTGTCACGTGCGGGCCGCGGAATTCCTCATACCTGTCTCATTTCCGAGACCCGAGTCTTGACACATGTACGGTGTATACGTGTATACCCATGGTCAATGGTGTACCCAAAAATTTGCCTACAGTGTACAACCCTGCTACAGTACAACAGGGCTAACAAACCCCAAAGCTGGGGTAAGATACCTAAGTGTTTTACTTCTGGCATTCGCCGCCGGTCCTCGGCCATTGGCAGGAGGGGTGGCATCCAGCCAAGGGTCCGCGGTCACAAAAACCACCACCGCCGGACAAAAAAGGCCGGGCCCGCGGTCCAACCATGACGCGTGGACCGCAACCGGCACTCAACGCTGCTGGTACCACGGTAGCGTCCAGGACCATGGTACCCGCCGGCCGCCGCCGGCAAGCCCGAGAGCCGGTACCATGGTTACCCCCTCGGACTCCTATTTGCGGTAACTATCCCTACTACCTACTAAACTGAAAATTCTACTACTATTCTTCTCTCTCCGTACTCCATTATTCTGCCACGTGGCAACAGCCCTCAAAACAAACCCACATGATGCACACACCTGACGCACACATGATGCACATGATTACGTGGCATGCGCCTAATGGTTCAAGTGACTTCGCACGTGGCGGCCAGGAAAAGCCACGTGGCAGGCACAGGTACAGTACCTACAACATTATCCACGTGGCATACTTCTACTGGTCCACAGGCTACCACGGTCCTGAGCCAACCCGGCGTGACGTACAGCCCTAGTCTAACATATTACACTTGGCATATTTCTACTGGCATGTAGTAAACCACGGTTCTGATCACCCAGGGCCCACGAACCGCCACCGGCAAGTTTTTGACCCTCAAACCCCGCAGTTAACCATGGGCCCCGCGAAAATCCACCACCGTCAGCCCTTGGGACAACCCTCTCTGGTACCGCGGTTCCAGGAAATTTTGCCCGGGCATGCCACCCTCCTGCCATCGGCACTCTCGAACTCACGACTCTCGAGTCTCGAGTCGGCAGTCGGGAACTCGGGGGGCCTCGCGTTCGAACGTTTGAACGTAAACGTTTGAACTTTGGTCTTTGAAGTTTGAACCCAGCTCGTCTTCTCCTGGTCCACTGTTGTTGTTGTTGTTGTTGTTGTTGTTGTTCAGTTGTTGTTGTTGTTGTTGTTGCCCACGCCGCACATGGGCAGCAGAGATTTGGAAACGGCCGAGGTCTACTGGTCTACTGTACGCTGGGGACAAAGTGCTGCTGACTGCGGCGCGGGCTCCAACAACTGTACAAGATGCTGTCAGTTCGTCTGGCTGATCTGAGGTCAGGACTCAGGAGTCAGGAGTCAGGACAGGGGTCGTCTCGCAGAACTGAGCACGTGAGGTTGAACAGTTATGATACTGTCCGATTTTACTACAGGATCATTACGATTTTTTTCCGGCCCTGGGGGATAACGCGAAAAAATCAAGCGGGCCAATCCTGTTCTGCCACTGGACCGAAGGGGTACCCAGGGATTTCCAACTTGCAATCCCGATGTACAGAAACTGTCAGTCAGTTAGTAAGTTTGTTGACTTCATTACCACGCTGGTGATCCGACAGATCTCTGTCGTCGCTCCTCGCAACTTGTGCACGTGGATTCTATGCGCCAACCTGGTGTGCCTCGTGAGTCGTAACCTGCCCGCTGCTCCATTCACGGCCAAGAAATCAGGTGCTAACAAACTTGCTGACAATTGCAAGATGATACCAGCAGGACACCAACTAACGTCTATGGCGAGCGTGGGAGCTGTCTTGTCATGAATGAAGAGCATGCATATGGATGGGACAGGCTTCATATGTCAGCTGTCCCGAGGGGACGACGTGGATGGCTAACGGACGCAAAGCTGATTAGCTGAATTGCCTCGTTAAATCTGTGATGGATGTCAGGCAACGGTAGCTTCCTTTTGCCGCGGAGTCCGATTATAATGGAATGTGAAAGGCACATGCCGTAACCTTGTCGAGGTGACGACGGCAGCCAAGAGGCATACAGTACCACGCAGAGGGCTGTCCCCCAGGACGCGGTTGCCGAGATGAGTCCGGAGGCGATGTCGCTTCCCGCGGAGCCTGCCGGCTGCGGTGCTCATAGCCAAGCCTCCGGGGAGCTACTGCCCGTCACGCCTCGCCAAGCATACGTTGATTCTCTCTTTGCATTTCCCCCATCGGCTAAATCGCCAATGGCCATCACTTCGCCTGCAAGGTGAGTCGTGGATGGTCGACCAGGGAACGGTTTTTTCTGTCGTCCATGTGTTATTGCGCGCCGGACACCGCTGTGAAGTGCCGACTGGATTCACCTTTCCCTCAGTGCTTCCTTAGGACCGGGCACCATAGTGAGCTGCCCTGCGGTATCTCTCCTTTCATCGCGCTCGCGCACGCTTTCGCATAGCCGCTTCTCGACCTGCCATGTCGCCTAGTCACGACTCCTCACCGCGTGCCTCCACGCTGGTTTTCGCTCGCGCACATTTCCTCGCGTCATATTGCAGCCGAAACATCCCTCTTCCGTCTCACCCTTCCATGTCTTGCGACCTCTGCCCCCGGCAACCCCTCGCAGGCACCCGGCCGCCAACCTCACGGCCAGCGAGTGCCTCAAGATCCTCAGCCAGGTGCAGGCGGAGCACCTGGCGGCCGACGACAGCTCCTCCCCCTGCCACTCCCCCGGGTCCGACTCCGACTACTCCACCTCCCACCTCGCGACGCACATGCTCCCCTTTGACCCCTCCCCCCGCGCGTGCCGGCCCCGCTTCGGTGGCTGCGAGCTCTCCCCCGCGTCCCTGCCCACCCCTGAGACGGCCGAGGGGTCCAAGGAGGGGGAGCCCATGGATGCGGAAGACGTGCCAGATGTCGCTTGGAACTACGATTCTTGCTCCTCGGGCGACTCTAGGCTGTCCGAGATGATGGACGCCCATTACGGCGTCCCGGGCGAAACCCCGAGGCCTGTCACGGTGGGTGATGGCTCGGCCACGGGAGGAGAGAGCACCCCAAATCGATCCGGGGGGTCATATCACCTGGACGAGCTGGCGTTCGGGAGCAACCCCGACGAACCGGATGGCACAACGTCGCCCTCGTTCATCGCGGCGCGTGCCGTGTGGCAGAACTGCAACTGGTTCTCGCTGGCGTCGTCCTCGGAGCAACGAAATCCCGCCGAGACCGTGCCGGGTAGTAGCAGAAACGATGACGGTGCAACCGCCGCCGTCATCCGTGGCGCCGCCGCTTCGCTGGCTGGGTGGATGGGATCCGCCCTGCCGACCCATGGTGATACCACGAGTGAGATGAGCAGTAACAAAAATGATGTCCCCCTCTTCCCCTTGCCGGTGCGCACGACCACCGCCGCTGCTGCGGTGTCGCGGGCTGAGGCGAGGGAACCCCAGCCGAGCGTGACGGAGGCCAGTGAGGACGCCTGCTGGGACCGGGTGCTGGCCAAACAGTGGCCGTCACCGGAGAGCAGTGGGAATGCGATGCACGTCCCTCCAGTGGGGGGAGGAGGTGAAAGAGGAGCAGGAGGAGCCTGGGACAATGGCGGCGTGAATAGTGTGGCCGGCAAGAAGGGCGGCCGCCTCCGGTCGTGGCTGCAGCGGCGGCGGCGGCGACGGCGGCGGCACTCGACGAGCAGCATCGTTGACGGCACGCGATCGGATTTTGGGCGCATGGGCATGGGCATGCAGGCCACGGACGCCAGCGATAGTGACTCGCAGTACAACGCGCGGCATTACAGCACGCAGCGGCATGATTCGCAGCAGTACCGCAGTCAGCAGTATGGGAGCTTGCAGTATGCGACGGCCCAGTCTGGTTTCTCCTCGCACGCGCCGTACCCAGGTATGGGGGCCTCCGCCATCACCGCCATCACCGATAACACCGGCGGCGGGAGGAGCAAGAGCAGTGGCACAAAGTACGCCACCGTGGGTGGCGGCGCGGTGGGGGGAAACGCGGCCGTGGTGCGTCCTCGCAGCGCCTCGAATGCCCGGGTGGTTGGCCCTGGGCTTGACGAGTACCACACGATGCCGGTTGCAGCGGCAGCAGCGGTGCTTGCGGCGGCGGCGGAGGAGGACGTGCGTGCGTGGTCGCTGGCGGACCGGGTGGAACCCCTCATGTATTACCAACAGGTGCAGAGGGGGCGCGTCTCAGACGATGCCGGGGGCAAGGGTGGTATAGGCCTGTGGTGGCGGGGGGTGAGTCGCGAGGGTGTAGACAAGGGGGGTGTCAAGGAGGGGGTTGGACCCGCGGGGGTTGGGGGGCCTTGCGAGTGAACACGCGGGTCAAGGACCGGCTTGCAGGGCGTCGCATCACGCGTTCGCCAGAGATAAGCCACAAGCGCAGCAAGAGTGTCCGCACGAGCGAGAGCAGGTCAAGCGATGACGAGGGGATGCTGGCGGATCTGTTCCCGGACCCGGGATGGGAATCAGAGGACGATGATTCGGATGCGGGACCGGGTGGGGGCGCGCGGGGGTACCAGACGTGGGGGGGGAGGGGGGGCCAACCCGCCGCCGGTGGCAATGTGGCGGGGGCGAGAAGCAGGGAGGCCGGGGGGCGGACGGTCATGGGCATGGAGGGGAGGCGGTGGGGAGGGGAAGGGCGAGGAGGGGGAGTGGCCAAGGAGGTGAGGACACTTCGGTTAAGCGCGTCGTCGCTCACGCCACCTGACGGCCTGGAGGGCTCTCCCCAGACCTGCTACGATCTGGTGCTTGGGAGCAGCGACGATGAGCTTCTCAGGAGGAGCGCGGTGGGACCGACGAGGCAGACGTGGATGGCACGGGGGGGGATCAAATCAGGGGATGGCCGTTATGCTAGCGACGGCGGCGGGGTCACGCCCGTCCATGTGCAGTGTCTGCGGACGGGGTTGTTCACGGGGGTCATGCGGGCGTTGCGGCGTCGGGGGCCGAGGATGCGGGCGTGAGATGAGGTTGAGACGGGGGGGGGGGGGCACTAAATGTGGGCCCTTGGATGACGTAACTTGGATTCTTGGAGGCTGGTCTTTCGGGGGGTTTACGACTAGGGCTTTTGGCGGCAAATTTATTCTTCATACACTGAGGCATTTTTTATTTGGCCCTTGCGTGAGCTGCCTGCTCAGCTGTCCGGGCTGTGTAACTGTATGACCACTTTTGATGGGAGCATCGCAAGTGGTTGCCCAGTTCCACTTGCGTGGAAGAGTATGCGGTGCCATTCCTTTTGACTTGGCGCCGCCGATGTATAATACCTACAGGTGTACATGGCATGTCCCTCGGTTTGTTAGTTTAGGCATTAGATAGATACAATAGAACCGGTAGGATTGAAGTGAGACAACTAATGTTTGTCCATCCATCCATTCGTTGGGGTTGACACTCCGTAACTCCCCAACGGAAGCACGCATTTAATTATTAATTAATTAGCTAATCTGTGTACTCATCTCTTTACCGACTACGAGACCGAATTCAATTCAATTCAATTCTGACTCGTACGTGACCGAAGTTAGCTACTTCTAGTCCGCACCGACTCATAAAAAAGGGGGCACTATATACTCGACTTCTCCTTGCAAACCAAATCTCATTGACCGGGGTTCGAAACAACCCACGAACCCCGTAGATGCAGTTCCAACGTACGGTGCAAACAATGTCACGTACGTGCGCGATCCGCGACGCGGCACCAAATCGCCTCGGTTCCAAGGTTTGTTACGAGCCATTTTGCGACGACGCGTACGTATACCTGGATCAGAGTATACCTGGGCCCTTTTAATTTCCTTCTAAATGGGTTCATTTAGAAGGGCCGCCTCCCCCCAAAAGGAGGAGCCGTTTTGATGAGTAGCGTAGATAGGCTTTTCTAGACTAGATGTAGCTTAGAGTTAGGTTAGTTCGATTACGCGGCTTCCTCCACACCACCCATCCAACCTGGAATATGTGCTACATGATCTCCCAACGGAGACATGTTATAATTTTTTTTTAAATGGGTTCATTCATCTCCATCGAGAATGCAAGTTTACCCACGCGCCCTAATTTAATTTCCATGTAACGTGCGCAATAGATATATCAAGGAGACAACCAGCGCGCACATGGCCAGAAATCGGGACTAACTAATTAAGTAATATAACTAGTTAACTAATATACAACCAGCCATAGCCTTATAACTATAAGCTATAGCTATTCTGATTTGATTTGGCGCATCGCAAAGGTGAAAACCATTTGCGTTCAGTGCCGGTCCGCGGAAAACGCGGAAAACGCGATCTGCAAATGAATCCGACCGGAATCGAACTGGGGACCTCTCGCACCAACTTTCGCTGACTATAGGACGGACGTCTCCGGATCCTAGGGCATCGCCAACTTACACCTACAGTCATCCGCTATAGCTTATTCCTTGTACAGCCATGCTACGTCCTGGCTATGACCAGATTCCTTGCCCACGCTCCCTGTTATGCCATGCTCACATGGGTCTTATTGCACCCACAGATTGCCGGATCGTTAGCGTGTCCGTTTAGCTAGCGCGCCCGAATGCAGCTGTGGCATGCCTTTGGCATGAAGGAGACTGGGGGTCTCTGCCCTTTCTCCTGTTGTGCACACACAGGGATTAAAAGCACTTCGGTGCTCCGTGACTCCCCAACGGGAGCACGAGTTTAAATATTTAATTAATTAATTAACAAATTAACTGATTCATTAATTAATAGACACGTGGTCAACTGCTGAAAATGTGTAGCCTTAATTGTGCATTGAAAACTTGGCTGGCTTATGAAGTGAGACAACTATGCCTGGACGCATGGCGATCAAACGCCGTGGAAGGACTAGCTAGGGTAGTTGTCTGAGAGGTTAAAGACGCCAAGGCCGCAGGAGCCGCGTGGCTATTCTGATCGCGTGGCTATCTCTAGGTAGACCTGCATGGAGGGAGACACTATAGGGTAACAAGAAAGGTTGATAGGTAAAACACACATGTGTAGAGCGACTCAGTAGATGACCTAACCGGTGGGCCGGCCGGAAACAGCTTGCTTGATCCAGGTGAGTCTCAGATGGGTTTCCGGTTGATGGAGGAGGCCGGTGCGTCGCCTTTGCCCTGATGAGTTTGCCGCGCTGGTCTTCATTTTTGTTGACTATATCAAGGCCTTTGACACGGTCCTCTGGGAGGCTCTTTGGGCAATCCTAGCTCTGGATCGGGTGCCACCAGCGTTTATTGCTGCCATTCGTCAACTGTATGAGGGCTCACAGGCAGTAGTGCGGGCTGCCGGGAAGGCGCCACCCCACCATGCCCCCTTCACCACGGGGTGTGGCAAGGTAATTGCGTCCTGTCCCCATACCTGTTCATTATTGTCGTGGATCATGCACGTCATGCGCCGGGCACGTGTGCGCTTTACTGCTCTAAGGGGTTCGAGCCAGGCTTGGACATCCTTAGGCGAGCGCGAGCACGGCGGGGTTAGCCCTGGCTACCGCCTGGCCGACCTGATTCATGCGGATGATCGACACCACCCTCATCGCGCGCCTCGAGTACATTCAGACCTGGCTGGACTGTCTGGGCCTGGAGGTGAGGGCGGTGGGGTTGGAGATTAGTGTCAAAACTGCATGAGGCGATGGTGATTGGGGCCTCCAGTACACTGCCCCTGCCGCGCCTGCTCGACGGGACGAAGGTCCCGTTCCGCGATCGCTTCAAACTGTTGGGGAGTTGGCTCCCTGACACCGCAGACGATGTGGACACCCGCATCGGCCTGGCCTGGGCCAGGCCCCGTTCGCACAACACCTACTGGCGCTCGAAGGGCCTGGGCGAGCACCGCAAGCGCATGCTCTTCAAGGTCCTCGTCCTCACGTATGGCGCCGAGGCGTGGACAATCACACCCACACAGGCAGCTAATTAATTAATTAATTAATTAATTAAACACGTGCTCCCGTTGGGGAGTCACGGAGCATGCACCGAAGTGCTTTTAATCCCTGTGTGTGCACTACAGGAGAAAGGGCAGAGACCCCCAGTCTCCTTCATGCCAAAGGCATGCCACAGCTGCATTCGGGCGCACTAGCTAAAAGGACAGGCTACCGATCCGGCAGTGAACTGTGGGTGCAATAAGACCCATGTATAAGCGTGGCATAACAAGTAGCGTGGGCAATTACTCTGAGCATAGCCAGGGCGTAGCATGGCTGTAAGTACAAGCTAGGGCTAGCTATAGGCTAAGGCTATGGCTGGTTGCATGTGTACCGTGCGTTGGCGGCACGTGACTAGGTATGTTGGCACAGCTAGGCAAACATTCTGTAGCATGGAGCCCTGCCTTGACTCTAATGGTTACAAGCTAGGGCTATTGCTATTCTAGCCCGCGCTGGGGGCGTCCACATCTTGTGGTTCATCATCAGGTCCCCGCCCCTCCAGTACACCTTGGGCTTCTGGGGGTCCTGCTTATGGCGCAGGTATTCCGGCCACAGGTCGCGTCGCTGCTGTTGCTGAGCGGGCCGGGGTCAGGTCGTCATCCAGCGTCCAGGTGAGGTCGTGCAACCTCTTGCGACGAGAGCTAGAGGAACCGCTGCTTATCCTCTGACAGGGGAGGGGAAGGTGAGCATGCAGGACTGGTGGGGGAGCCGCCTTGTCCCGTGAGTGGGGAAGGCGGTGGCCGGCACCCACGCAGTTCTACCTCACCTACCAGGCCCATGAGGGTAAGGACCTGGTTCTTGAGCTCGTCAGCAAGGGAGGTTGACGTCTCACCTGGCTTCTGGGGGAAGCGACGCAGCACCACTCGGCACTCGCGGCGAGCGCGGTCGGTGGCCTCCCGTTGCTGGGCCTGGCGGTGGTCCTCCAGCTCCTGGAGCTTCGTGGCGATGGCGTCGGTGGTGGAGGCGGTGGCTGACCGCAGCAGGTCCGCGTAGGAGAGCGGCGGGAGGTCACCAGCATCCTGCCGGGGTGGCTGAGATGCAATGGTGGCCGTCTGCTCCGCTATCTTGGGGACCTGTGTGGCCAGGGCCTAGCTCGGTGTGGGCGGTGATGGCCTCAAGCTTCTTCATGAGCACGCCGCACTTGCCCTCCACCTGGTTAAGGCGAGAGACAACTTGCAGCTAAGCTCGACGGCACGGTTTACAGGATGCTCCGACAGGTCCTGAACGTAGGGTTTTCCCAGCGCCCGTCATTAGAGTCTTTGTATCAGGGTACTTACATATGCCTCGTATTTCGGACGAGATTAGGCAGCGTAGGATACGGATAGCATATGTAGGACACCTTGCTCGCACCAGCCAGGTCGACACCGCCCTTGGTCTGGCAGGCCCCCAGCGGCTTGGCCAGCCAGGGCGGCATATTCTGACCTAGCCTGGCCCCAAGGGCATTCCCAAAAGGGTAGGGAAACATGTCACGAACTACATACAGATGCATGTTGCTGGACGACCTAGTGGTCCCAGCCCAGTTTGATGTCTATCTACCTAGAAAAAGGCCTCAATTGAGGCGTTTTTATTATAAATTGGGTGTTGCATGTAATTACAATGAGCCAACAAACTTTATTCCAAATATGAGTGAAGGCCATGCATTATTATGATTGTTTTGGGGTTCCCAGCACTTAACATCAGTCATATAGCCCTAATACATATTTAATTATGATTTAATAAAACAGGGTGTCGCTGCGACGGCACCATCAACACAACATGACCATAGATACAAGCGACCAAAAGGCGCCAGTACTCAGTTCCATCTGCATGTAACGTGTCTTTTGGACCTTACGAGGTTCCCCCACGACACGGTACCTAAGCATGGCATGACCTGGCATGCTCCCCAAGGGACCCCTCACACACACTTGCACGGCCGGGGCTGTCGCGCAGCACTGCAGGCAGCAATAGCCTGCCATGGGTATTGCACGTAACCATGAGGAATCCAAAGCCTCTATTACAAACACGCACAAGGATCATGCATTATAATGATAGGTGTGACCTTCCAAGCGCGTAGCTTCACTCACATAGCCCCAATATCTAGGTTGTTACGGTATATTATGACAGGGGTTTGCTGCCGCGGCAGCAGATGAACAGCACATGGCAAGATATACAAGCATAACTGGACAACATTTGCACAGCCTACTAGACCTCTTAGCTTGATTTCGGGCTTTGCAAGGGTTGCCTGAGACATGGCCAGCATGGCAGGAACTGCCATGCTTCTTATGGAAAGCAAACACGTCTACAAGGCGGGGGCCAGCCGCAGAGCACTGCACGAAGTACTATAACCTGCCTTACGTCACATCGGCACTAGGCGCCGATAGGCAGCTAAAAACTGACGATATCACAAGCAAATCGATGCCATTACCTTACTACCACCAGGACGCACTTACCTTTCACACCCCTCACACCCGGGATCACTAGGCACGCATATGCGCTGGCGCTGAACGTGGCTGCATTAGAAAAGCTGTTCAAGCTCGGCGTTTTCAAGTTGTCCGGAAGCGATGCAGCCCGCAAATCTGGCCGGACAGACGCTCCATGCGTCGTCCATTGACGTATGAAAGCGGCTGCAGCGGCCTCACCAGCGCTGTTCGCATAATGGCGCTCCCATAGCTGGGGGCGCGCGCGCGTTTATTGTCCGCATCCCAGTTTTTCCTAGCTAAAAACACCCCTTCCTCTACCTACGGATCCACGCCAAAAGGCTCGAAAATAGCCAGTGCCCCTTTAGTCACGGCTGCCCCAACATCCCCCCCCGCCGTTCCGCTAGTCTCTTCCCAGCATATCGAAGCACCGGCCTGCTGGCAGGCGCACTATCAACGCCAATTACGCCCCAGCTGAATTTCACTAACCTGGCATTCAGCACACAAATAACGACCCCACGAATTTAGAAATCGACTTTTGACCCATTTAGCGATCGGGCTAGCTTGACGGATAATTTATCTACCCAACGCGCTCCTTACTGGTCGAAATGATGCACGAACGTGGCCATACGGTCTATTTTACTCGAGGCCGCCATGGTCGTGCATTCGTGAAAATTCGTCGTCCGGTTGCACGAAAGTGGCCAAAATAGGTACTTTTCCACCTCACATATCTTTCAGTAACCGTCGACCCCTGTCGACCCCAACGGGTCAGGACGCTCAGCACATATACCAGATTCGCGCCACTGGGGCCGGACGACCCATAGGACCGGTCCTTCCCGCCAAAATTACCGTCCTCATGTGACCTTGGTGAAAAAGGCCTCAATTGAGCCAAAAGGCCTCAATTGAGGCCTCTGGGTAAATAGACATTGAACACCGCATCCACTCTCAGCTCTCCCTTCATTCTTTGGACTGCCATGCAGAACAAGACGCGGTGGCAGAAGATTGTCAAGGCTCACACGCCAGCCCCTGTAGGCAACTAAGGCAAGCCACCTCCCCCCAAGAGGAGGAGGCGTTTTGATGAGTAGTGTAGTTATGATTTTCTAGACTAGATAGCTTAGAGTTAGCCGGTTAGTTCGAGTACGCGGCTCCCTCCACTCCACCCATCCATCAAGGAATATGTGCTATCAGTGATCTCCCAACGGAGGCATGTTATAATTTAATTTAATTTAATTTAATTTTAATGGGGACACACAATCCTACCGGTCTAATCTAGCGCTATCTACAATTACATCAAGCCAACTCTATTCTAAGCTCTCTAGTCTCTACCCTAGGGGTCCTGTCTGGCGTGCTTCCCGCGTGTTTGCAAACGCGGGCGCTTCCCCACGGAAGGGGGTTCGTTGTCCTCCATGACGTACTGGCCGGGCCCACTTGGCCTTGTCGATCCATCATCTTGTTCCAAATCACGTAGGAGAGGCCTAGCCCCCCCATGTCCTCTACTAGCTGTTCTTTGAAGGTGTGGGCCTTGCGGCGTCGAGCATATTGCGGGGCCCGGCCCACGTAGGGAGGTGCCGGCCAGGCTGAACCAGCCATAGCCTTAGCTTAGCCCTTGTACAGCCATGCATGCGCTACGTCCTGGCTATGATAAGATTATTTGCCTACGCTCCTTGTACATGTCCGTCATGATATGCTCACATTAAAAAATTAAATTAAATTATAACATGCCTCCGTGGGGAGGTCATGTAGCACATATTTCATGATGGATGGGGTGGAGGAAGCCGCGTGATCGAACTATCCTAACTCTATCTAGAAAATCCTAACTACACTACTCATCAAAACGCCTCCTCCGCTTGGGGGGAGGTGGCTTGCCCACAGGGTCGGGCGCGGTGCGCCTTGACAATCTTCTTCCACCGCGTCTTGTCCTGCATGGCAGTCCAAAGACGGGAGAGAGAGTGGATGCGGTGCTCAAACTGGGCTGGGACCACTAGGTCGTCCAGCAACATCTGAACGTAGTTGGTGACAGGTTTCCCTACCCTTTTGGGAATGTCCTTGGGGCCAGGCCAGGTCAGAATGTGCCGCCCTGGCTGTCCAAGCCGCTGGGGGCCGGCCATACCAAGGGTGGTGTCGACCTGGCTGGTGCGGGCAACCTTGGTGTCCTACAAATGCTATCCTACGCTGCCTAATCTCGTCCGAAACACGAGGCATGCCATGATACAGAGACTCTGATGACGGACGCTCGGAAAAACCTACATTAAGGACCTGCCGGAGCATCCTGTAAACTGTGCCGTCGAGCGAGCTGCCAGTTTGGGTGGGAGGGTCCACGCCTCGGCGCCATACGTGAGCATGCACCGTGAGGACGCTCACATGGGCCGGTCTTATTGCACCCACAGAACTTGCCGGAGTGTCTATCGTGTCCGATTGCAGCTGTTGCTTGCCTCTGGCTTGGAGGAGAAAGGGGGTCTCTGCCCTTTCTTCCTGTTGTGCACATTAAAAATTAATTATTAAATTAAATTTGTGCACATACAGGGATTAAAAGCACTTCGGTGCTCCGTGACTCCCCAACAGGAGCACGAGTTTAATTAATTAATTAATTAATATGTTAAACTGAATTACACTAACCTACATCAGAGTGAAAAAAAAAACAGTCAAACATGAACAAAGCCAACGCTAACAAGAGATACCACGACAATATAACTCCAGCCGGCATGGGACACGCGATCCATGCACACCGCGGAATGAAGTAAAACAGCTCCGCCTAATAACCGTGCTGCGCCGCAAAGTCAGCCCGCGTGCGGCGGAGCAAGATATCAGCCATAGCCTGGGTATAAGCGCTAGCTACCGAAAGGCATTGGCGCCAATAAGATGTCCAGGTCCGCGCTGACCAATTGGGGCCCGCTGGCCCTCCAGGTCGATCCAGGCAGTCCTCAGTCCCGGAGCCGGCCGGCAGCACGCCTTAAAGAAGCCGGCGGTCAGGGTCCCCATGGCCCCGAACTCCTGCAAGACAAAGGGCACCACCCGATGGTGCCCGACGTCGCCATATTAGGCCGTGAGCTTGGCCTGCTCAGCCTGATCCGCTGCACGATGACTGGGCACCCCTTCTTTCTCTCGTTGCTGTAAAAGGCAGGCCACAGGTTCAATTAAACTGCTCACTGTATGATCAGCAATATAAGATAGCAAACACTGGTCTGCCGGTCTAACCCTTGAAATATGGGTCCAGGAGAATTTACTGACCCCTTGATTGCTTTCCTCAAGCATTGATAACCCAATGGTCAGTTCCAGACCATCCCTTTCCAGCGCATGATCGGCTGCTGTACGTGCACAACCAACGACCGTGATGTATGCAGCTTCCATGGATAGTCATGCTCGGGATGCCAGTATTATAATCTGCACACACAGGCAAGCCACATTCCATCATTTGCCCAGCTTCACATTCAGCCAGCCCAGGGTCATAAAAAGATGGCCGTACCGAAACAACAACCAATAGCAAGCTTGAAATCACGAATGAAAACCGATGACATAAATGAAGACATTGACTGCTGACATTGGCACCGGAAGTGGTACCAACGAGACACGCTAGTGCAATGGTAGGGCTGATGTAGTATACCAAAGTGTGAGAATCGGCCAAGCGAGAAAAACAGCGGCGAAGAGGTAAGACATGAAAGGAGACCATACTAGAGTACAGCATACAACACTCTGAAAACAACATTAGAGTTGGGCAATAGGCCACAAGCCACGCAACCCGATCCCATCAGCCTGACCAATACGTTTGGCAAGCCATTTGTTTTCCCTGGCCGGAGCCTATAGCTGAGAGGGTCCCCATAAAGTTACGTCATGTAAGTTGACAAATGTAAACATATCATCGGACTTAACAAAACAATGTGATAAGATGATATAATTTGAACACGTGCTCCCCGTGGGGGAGCCCTACCAGCTGGATCTCCTCAGAAACGCATGGCTTGCGAAACTAAGGTACGAACCAACACAACCTCTATGGCCGAGGCCGAGACGTGCGCAGTCCCTGGACTAGCTATGGATACATGCCACACTTGTACAAGCATCAGTAGAATGCTATTAACAACCATGCGTCTGGGCATAGTTGTCTCACTTAAACCATCAGTAGAATGCTATTAACAACCATGCGTCCGGGCATAGTTGTCTCACTTAACACCATCAGTAGAATGCTATTAACAACCATGCGTCCAGGCATAGTTGTCTCACTGAAAGCATCAGTAGAATGCTATTAACAACCATGCGTCCAGGCATAGTTGTCTCACTGAAAGCATCAGTAGAATGCTATTAACAACCATGCGTCTGGGCATAGTTGTCTCACTTAAAGCATCAGTAGAATGCTATTAACAACCATGCGTCCGGGCATAGTTGTCTCACTTAAACCATCAGTAGAATGCTATTAACAACCATGCATCCGGACATAGTTGTCTCACTTAACACCATCAGTAGAATGCTATTAACAACCATGCGTCCGGGCATAGTTGTCTCACTGAAAGCATCAGTAGAATGCTATTAACAACCATGCGTCCAGGCATAGTTGTCTCACTGAAAGCATCAGTAGAATGCTAGTAACAACCATGCGTCCAGGCATAGTTGTCTCACTGAAAGCATCAGTAGAATGCTAGTAACAACCATGCGTCCAGGCATAGTTGTCTCACTGAAAGCATCAGTAGAATGCTATTAACCTCCATATAGCTTGCACATATAACTTGTACAAGCATCAGTAGAATGCTATTAACCTCCATATAGCCGCTTTGGTCGCCATAATCGCATGATGCGGTCGCCATAGAGGCTGCTTACACTGACAACTGCGATGACATTAGGGTCTAGAAATTACAGGTTCACAGGTGCATAGGTTCTGGACATCATGGGTGCATAGGTTCATTCAAAGCAGGTTCCAGGTTCCAGAAAGTAGGTTCCAGGTTCCAGGTATCATAACTTGCTAGGGTGTAGATGTTACAAGTTCATATGTCAATAAGCTCTAGAAATTGCAGGTTCATAGGATCGTAGGCATTAGACGATACAGCCACCATCTCTGGCAACCTATACATCCAATCAGACGCGTGGGCATATTAGTTCTGGCCGGTGCTGGCTGTCTCATAGATAATAGGATCCTAGGTTCATATGCTCTAGATAAAACAGCCCCCATCTCTGGCAAGCTCTAACACGTCCTATGAGGAAAGTGGGCAAGCTAATGCCAAGGGTACAAGTGATAGACTCATACAGGACAGTTGCCCAGCACTTGGCATGCGCGTGACTTACCCCAACCACGCTTGACAAGATCACCAAGCCGAGCACGCATTGCATCAGCATGCAAGGGTCTTCCAAGAGCAGGCGAAGCCGAGGGAGAAGACGGCCCCGAACGAACAGCCCACCAGATCCTGCAACACGATGGAGTATGAAACACAATCAGCCAACCTAAACAATAAAAGTGTCCATGCGGATGAAGGTGCTGGTGGCTGATCCTTGAATGCATGCGACCCCAGCATAATCGCGTCACGGGAAACGGATGCCGATTCTTGGAACAAAAGAAGGTAGGACTTTGATTGGATGGGAGCAATTTTGTAAATCAAGAGGCCCAGTTACCTGGACGGGGCGATCGAGGCGACTGGGCCACATTGACAAATTGATGCATGCTCTCTCAATTGTAGACAGCAGCTGCAAATCTATCCAAGCCGGCACAGGCCAATATTGCTTCCATACCGAGCTTGCAGACAGTCTGGGCCTAATAAGCTTGTCAACACGAAAAAATCACCAAATTATCGGCTTATCAGCCCTTGCCACTCACAAAACCTGCCTGCAAAACTTAAACTAGTTCTCTCAAGCGGCGGATGCGCATGTAGGTCTTTAGGATCCACGCGCACCCGCAGCGTGTATAACAGCTACTTGTGGATTATTTTGCGATATACACGACCCGCAAACGTCTCATCCGTGAGACAGCCAAAACAGGCCCGAGGCCCACAGGAGTGACAAGACGCCAAAGCATTCTTCTCGCGGTGGTATCGCTGCCACATCCACCATGTCCTGCATGCTGTTTGGTTCCCTCATGGAGCAGAGATTTATTATTGAATTAGGTGCACCTCATGCACTAACGTTGACTTGGGGCGGGTACTGCTCGCGTCATCAAAATGGGTGACAACGTATTACTGCGCTTCTAAGGCCTCAAAATGGACTTTCGAGTGCATTTATTATAAACGACATGCCCCCAATTGCAAAACTAGTTAAGCCGCCGGTAATCTCATGATCTGAATAACTTCATAGGCTATCATGAAAGTGATCAGTGATGAAACTAGGAATATTATGAGACGATATCTATCAGCATTTTCTAATTTCTATGTGGGAACTGGGAACTCCGTATTCCCGTCTCCCGATTCCCGAATCCCGATTCCGTATTTCTTATGCATGCTGACCTTTCTGATCGAATTATTGATGGTAAAATTATTGGCCAGCCAGCTGACCGGTCGCGCCCCGGCGGCCGCAAGCCTAGCTAGCGCCCGCACGCCTAGCTGGCGCCCGCCGGGCCGGTCGGGCGGAAACTCGGACCTAGATACATACCTGCAGCGGCAAGTACGTGATGGAAAAAAATTCCCAATGTTTTTGTAATGACAGTCTACTCAGTTTCAATGTAACTTGCAAATGGCATATATTAAGGAGACACATTTCCATCACCCGATTCATCCGCTTCATCATCCTCATGAACGACTCGAACACGCGGACAAGATAACGGCAGGCTCGAGCTACCATGGTCCGGATTCTTCCGATTTTGTGGCCTGCGCTGGTTGTCTCCTTGATATCAAGGAGAAATCCGGACCATGGTAGCTCGAGCCTGCCGTTATCTTGTCCGCGTATATCATGACAGTGGATCCATCAATCATGAAGACAGAGGCCCTGGCGGTTGGGCTCACCAACCCAGCGCCGCCCCTCTATCTCCTAGACGGCTCTCGAGTCCTGTATCGGGACCGCGTTAAGCTGCTGGGCAGCCTGCTCCCTAGCTGCGAGGTTGATGTGGACCACCACATCTCCCTCGCCTGGCACGCTTTACGCCAGTACCGGGCCCTGTGGCGCAAGCCCCTGGGCAAGATCGAGAAACAGGACCTGTTCAAGGTCCTCGTCCTTCCTGTTCTCACGTATGGCGCCGAGACGTGGACCCTCACCGCCGACCTGGCCCGCAAGCTGGACGGCGCGGTCACCAGCATGCTGCGTTCCATTTTCAGAGTAGGATATGCTGCTCATGTCCGCAATGAGGACCTGTACCAGGGCATGCCCTATATCACCAGCACAATTAAGCAACGCCGCCTGCAGCTAGTAGGGCACCTAGCTCGCACCAACCAGGTAGACACCTCACGTGGCCCCCCCGCAGGTCTGCGACCAGCCCAGCCTGGCCGGCACCTCCTGACATGGGCTGGGCCCAGTGATGTTAGACGCCGCACGGCCCGCACCTTCAAGGAACAGCTAGTAGAGGACATGGGGGGCCTAGGCCTCTCCGTGATTTGGAAGAAGATGATGGACAAGGCCAAGTGGGCCCAGGTCATAGAGGACAACGAGCCCCCCCCAGTGGGGAAGCGCCCGCGTGTGCAATCCCGCGGGAGGCACGCTAGATAGCTCCCCCTAGGGCAGCGTGCGGCTGCCTAGATAGATGTTGTAGGTAGAATGTTGTTAGATAGATGTAGTATGTAGCCAATGTAGATAGATTAGACCGGTAGGAATGTGTGCACCCATACATCCATCCATCGGGGTTAATGCTCCGTGACTCCCCAACGGGAGCACGAGTCTATTTAATTACTTAATTAATGAAGGCGTACGTAATTTAAAGACTGGTCGAAGCGAGATGAATTGAAGATGGCACGCACGATTGGATGTTCAGTCAAGAGTTCAAGGCACACCTAGTACTACGGGTAACTGTGGACGGACTCGCTCATGTAATGATAAATTTTTATGATCTAGCTGCCCTGGCTTGCAGCTTGCACATGCATGGACTTTCAAGTGCATGTGACTGATCAGTCGAGGAATTAGCTCGGACAAATATCAAAGAGACAACCAACGCAGGCCAGAATCTTGTCCAGAAGAGTCTGGACCATGGTAGCTCAGGAAGTATATAACCATAGTTGTATCGATGTGGTTGTTTCACAATTGATAAGCTAGCCTGCGTCCGTAGCTGCATTCCAAACCGAATGAAAATGCCAGGAAGTTGCATCGGTCGGCGCTGGCGCCTCTCACCAACGCAGCTACCCCAGCAGGCTAGCTGGGCTCATTTAATGCCTCCCCTTAGCTGGAAGTTGCCCGTGACTCTGGGTGGTGCAGGTGCCCTAGTGCACCTAGAGCAAGTGTTGTTTACATTCCCACCCTTGCAGGAAGTAGCCTAATTAATTAATTAATTAATTAGACTCGTGCCCCCGTTGGGGAGTCACGGAGCATTAACCCCGATGGATGGATGGATGGGTGGGTGCAAACAGTCCTACCGGTCTAATCTATCTACATCAGCTATACACTATTGCGAACTTTTGCGGATGACTGTAGGTGTAAGTTGGCGATGCCATGGTAACCGGAGACGTCCGTCCTATAGTCAGCAAAATTGGTGCGAGAGGTCCCCAGTTCGATTCCGGTCGGATTCATTTGCAGATCGCGTTTTTCCGCGTTTTCCGCGGCCCGGTACTGAACGCAAATGGTTTTCACCTTTGCGGAGTGCCTGATCAAAAATACACTATGTACATCTATCTAACAGCATTCTAACTACAACATCTCATAGACAGCCGCACGCTGCCCTAGGGGAGCTGTCTGGCGTGCCTCCCACGGGATTGCACACGCGGGCGCTTCCCCACTGGGGGGGGCTCGTAGCCTAGAATGTACTATAGGCCATATGCCCCTTCTCAGGGATATGTGCTACAGATACTCCCAACGGAGTCATGTTTCTAATTAATTAATTAATTTAATGCCTAAGTAGGTAAGTAAGTATCAAGGAGACAACCAGCGCAGGCCAGAAATCGGGAGAATCCGGACCATGGTAGCTCCGAGCTCGAGCCTGCCGTTATCTTGTCCGCGTGTTCGAGTCGTTCAGAATGATGAAGATGAATGGTGATGGAAATGTGTATCCTTGTGCATTGAAGTTATGGCTGGCTTACGTGTAGAGCGAATAGATGACTTAGACGGTGGGGCCGGAAACAGCATGCTTGATCAGGGCGTGTGTTTCGAGCCTAACTGGCCAGGAGTGTCTAGTGGTGAGCACCATTGCTGCGATCGCTCTCCCACCATTTACGAGGAAATACCCGCAAATGGAAAACCACTGAAAAGTAAGTATACAAGTTTGGGTGCGCCATGCACACGCGGGGCCGGGTTGAACCAACCAAGCATCTGCCGATAATCACGTATGCGTGGGTGGGATACATATACTCCATGTGATGGATGTTTCATTCGGAACGCACCGGGAATTCACCATTCCTTGCAACGATTCAGCCATAAGCTCACAGACCATGTCAGTGAACATCGTGCATGTCAGAATCAGCTGCCGTGTCATGGAGCCAAACTGGACCCCACAACTGGCGGGACAGACCCTGGCCGGCCCGATATTTACAACATGCATGTTATGTATAAGTCTCTATGTACAACTCGGACGCGGTCCATGCAACTAGATGAAGTGAGACAACTATGAGATACGAGCAACACTCCCTTGGAAGGGAGAACTAAGTAGAACCGCGCTTGCTGGGTCAGCCGTCACATTTGGATTTTTCAAACACGTGTACAGCCTCCCAGCAGTAATTTGACCTGCGCCGTCTACGTATTGAATCCCTCACACAGCATGCCGTACCTGGATGTAATTATGCAACCTCATTCGAATTCTAGCGCAGCCTTTATATTTATGTCCCCCACAGCACGTTGCCCTTGTCCACGTGCTTCATTCCCCTTCGCAATTCGCCACCTCAGCACTTTGCCCCTGCTCAAGTGCTTCACTCCCATCGGCACTTAGCCCAGTCAGCGCTTTGCCACCTCAGCACTTTGCGAGCACGTCAAGAGGCACCGAGTCCAGGTCCACTTTGCGACAGCTGTCCACGCACGTGCCGGGCGACTCGTCCTGCCCGACCATGAAGCTGGGGTTGCGACGACACTCGCCCGCGGCCGCCCACGTGGGTTGCTGCGGGTGGGTTGTCCCATGAGGGCAAGCATGGGTAACAAATAAGGCAAACAAGGTGGGTTGTCACGTAAAGGTAACCAGGGCACAAATAGCGCAAACAAGGTGTAAGGAACTACGCGCACATGCAGAACAAGCCCACGTGGCGCCCCCTTCTTGCTGCATAGTGTTGTCACACATGCCACAATGTCCGATAAACACGTCGAAACCCGTATTGCTACATGGCACAGTTACCTCGCAGCTGCAGCTCTTGTGTCTGTGCCGCACACTGCAGGCCGCACAGCCACAACTTCTTGTGGCATCTATACTTGCATCACGAGAGTAGGATGACCCAGCTGCGCCATCTATATCCAGCCTCACAGCAGTACTAGCTCGACCGTGCACAGAAGCAGCTTAACCCTGCACTCACATGCTGTCGACAGCAGTGGATGCCTCAAAGCATGCTGGCTGAAACATGCCTCCCACTTCACAGCATGCGGTATCGCGCGATCGTGTCCTCCACGCCCGCGAGCGCCTCCTCGAAATCCTCGAGCTGCAGGCCGTGTTGCTCGTATTGGTGCAGGTACGCGCGCGACGCCAGCATGCGGTATGTGCGGCCCGCCACGTCCTCCATCGGACGCAGCACGCTGCCGCCGTTGCTTAAAATAGCCGCCGCCGT
>RPFO01000065.1:8936541-9069334 GCA_009746045.1 Mesostigma viride
CCACGTCCCAAACACAAGAAACCACCCAAGTGCATTGGCTTCTCCGACTCACTCAAAGAAAGACTATCCAGAGAACTTCTTCCACACCTTGTACCACCCTAATACCACAGTCACCAGATTGCCACCCTGTGAACCCAGCTTTCAGGGAGGCTCGTTATAGCAAGCGTACCACGTCGCACGCAACCGTCTGGGAAAATCCATCAGACGCATGTCACAGGAGGGAACCGCCACTCGTGCAACGGAGGGGAAGGGATACCTGATCTGATCGCTTCAAGCGGTGCTGGACACGTTCCTGGAGAGTTGGTCTTTCAATATTCCTGGACATCTGGTGCTAGATCACGCCCAGGACATCTATTTTCCTACGTATGGGGTCCACATGTACCTTTTGAACCACTAGTACTTACTTCCATGCTAAAACAAAACCAGTACTGTCAAAAATTGACTGCAACAAAGGTACTTGAAGCGTTGTCTGCATCTACGTGTTCCAATGTGAAGGCCCATCGTGTGTGGCCGTAGGTGAAGCTAGACCAAAGCACACACCTACAAACGTGGTCGCCCTACGGCACTGCCATCCTCTCCTGCAGAAACTTTACTGAACCAGCGTGCTGTGAGGAGTTGGCTATGTGGGGGTCTGGCCATGGTAGCGTAGCGTCACTCGACAGTCAGGCTCCGTGCAGGCAAACCCCTGCCATGGATTCGTCAGACCTGAACGCACTGTGAAGACTGCAAAGACAAGAGGAGAGTCTGTACTACACTACACATAATACGCGGTGTGGGACACAACAACAACAACAACAACAACAACAACAACAACAACAACAACAACAACAACAACAACAACAACAACAACAACAACAACAACAACAACAACAACAACAACAACAACAACAACAACAACAACAACAACAACAACAACAACAACAACAACAACAACAACAACAACAACAACAACAACAACAACAACAACAACAACAACAACAACAACATATATAATACTACTTACTACTTAGTGCTGATACTACACTACATATAATACTACTTCGTGCTTATACTACACTATATATAATACTACTTAGTACTTATACTACACTATATATAATACTAATTAGTACTTATACTACACTATACATGATACTAATTAGTACTTATACTACACTATATATAATACTAATTAGTACTTATACTACACTACACCATTACTGCACTGTACACGATAATATGTGCGTACCCAGCCCTGCGCCGGTGCCCCCCGCCATGCTCTGCAGCAGCAGGAAGCCACCCATGTGGTCGCATGCCTCCACCTGGGAGAAGCGCAGGGATGTGTGAGGTTTGCCACCATGGGGCGGGCAACCAAGGCATGGCAAGGACACCGAAAAGCATATTGTCGGCATGGGGGTAGACAGCTGAGTTTGTTTAAGGGGCATGACGAAGCACTATGGCTCAGAACCGGGATGCAAGATAGACATAGAGATTATTGACAAAAGTATATTCTTGTAATAATCTATTTCCAGACTTTCTCTTGGGGGGCGGGGAGAGATGTTAGGCCTGCGCTGGTCTCATTGATAGAGTGTGAGACGGCACGCAAACCGACCCAGACCTTCGCCACCCAAGGATGACAACCATGTGAGGCCTGGCCAGCGAGATATGCTCGCGTTTACACAATCACCGAAGGTTATCACGTACTTAGCACATATCTTCTGTGACTATTCTCGATGGCTGCCTTCTATGGCTGTCTTCTTCTATGGCTGCCTTCTATCAAGGGGACAACCTATGGCTGCCTTCTGTGACTATCCTCTATGGCTGTCATTGAAGGCTGTCTTCAATGGCCGGTTGCATCAATCAAGCCTCAATAGCATTGACTGGGAAAAGGGGGGACTAGGGAGTCAGAAAGGGGAGGCAAGGGGATGGTAATCACAACAAGCAGAACTGCTTCTTCTCCCAAGGCATTCGCTGGGCATCGTGAAAGAACTACAGAGTAGACCACATCACTTATGTTGCATGTACGATCACGACATTTGCTCGCACAAATGCTCGCACACCTCCGTACTCACAGCCACACAAACAGGATGTCGCCTAGCCACACACGCACAGGATGTCGCCTGAAAACATTTCGCTAGCATATTTCATAGCACCAACTTCTTGCTCTACTCCTCATTCCCTAGGTAAGCACAGGGACCAAGAATGATGGAAGCGTTTCTGGGAGCAAGCACCCACCTCTCTCCTCACAATCGCCATGACGTGCTCCCTGCAGGCCTGGCCCAGGGAGACATACCTGAACAATTTGCCGACATAACAAAGCGAAATGTCACACAAAGTAGTTAAGGGATTGTTTGGGAGGGCTGACCCGTTAGCAACTAGGCAACTAGCAACTTAACCCATGACCAACTTGGCCCATTAGCAACTAGGAACGCTAGCTACTATGCACACCAGCAGCACTAGGCATAGTAGCAATGAGGTACCTTAGGAACTGCTACTTTCTACAAATTACTAGGATCCTTAGCAACCAGCACAGGCTCGATGGCCTCCGGCCTCCCAGGCTTGGAAACCTGCTCCATATTCCGTGCATAAATTCCGTGCTCACATAAACGCTCGCATCAATGCTCCCACCAACACATATAATAACCACCGTACACTACCACACTTACATGCACATAGGCGTAGATGCTCATCTTATATTATTGCCTATGGCCCCACCCGATCCGGCAAATGGCTTGGCTCTATTTGCTCCCACACAGTAGGACACGGATGAGGACGAGGATGCGGGTGAGAATGGGGCACTACGACCCCGCAACAACCATTCACGCCAGGCTATAAAAACTCCACGGGCTCCACGTTTAACACCTCGGCGATGGTCACTACCGCTGCGCCAAGCGCACATGATGCCACTCCAGTAAAGCATGCCAGAGCGCGAAAGCGGTTTGGTTCTGCTCTTCTACTATGGGATGCAACATGCGCGAAGGCCAGGCCACTGGACCAGCCCCCCCACCCCCCCGCGCGGGTGGTAAGCATTGTCTGGAACATGCGAGCAGATTTTCTTATTCTTGCAACACCAACATAGTATCATACATACGCAGTACAGGAGTTGGAGGCCTAGCTGCCTGGCTGCCTGGCTGCCTGGCTGCCTGGCTGCCTGGCTGCCTGGCTGCCTGGCTGCCTGGCTGCCTGGCTGCCTGGCTGCCTCGCTGTCTGGCTGTCTCGCTGCCTAGCTGCCTAGCTGCCTAGCTGCCTAGTGCCAAGCTTAGCTGCCTCGGAGCCTCACAGCCTCGCTGCCTCGCTGCCTCGCTGTCTCGCTGCCTCGCTGCCCCGCTGCCCAGCTGCCTCGCTGCCTCACAGCCTCGCTGCCTCGCTGCCTCGCTGCCTCGCTGCCTCGCTGTCTGGCTGTCTTGCTGCCTCGCCACCTCGCTGCCTCACTGCCTCGCTGCCTTACTGCCTTACTGCCTCGCTGCCCCGCTGCCTCGCTGCCTCGCTGCCTCACTGCCTCGCTGCCTGGCTGCCTGGCTGCCTCGCTCCCAAGCTGCCTCGCTGCCTGGCTGCCTGGCTGCCTCGCAGCCTCGCTGCCTCGCAGCCTCGCTGCCTCGCTGTCTAGCTGCCTCGCTGCCTTGCTGCCTTGCTGCCTCGCTTGCTGTCTAGCTGTCTAGCTGCCTGGCCACCTACATCCTTGGCAGACAATAACATCCCATGTGATGGTGTGGCCATCGCATGGGCAAGGTTCCCAACCCGCCTCCCCGTGCCTTGATCACCATTCACCATGCAACCATGCCCCATGCCTGCCCCCATGCAGAAGCTTTGCGCCCACATGCGGAGGCCTCCAAGCTCGCTACTACACGGCAAAACAGTAGTGGCAACAAGAGCAGCAACAACAGTAGCAGCAACAACGAGTGGTAGCAACAATAGCAGCAACAGTAGAAGGAATAGTAGCAGCAGCGGTAGCAGGTTACTAGCTGCAATAGTAACACAAGATCCGAACACTGATTCATGCAGGAACGTACCCCCTTGCCCAGTTGTTGCCTGACCCGCTTTGCTCCGAGAAAAAGTTATTGCTGCCGTAGCACCACAGTCCACCGCTGTTCACCACCGCTCTCTTCCTGGCCGCAGCCACCACCTGGAGCGTGCCCAGGGTCGCAGCACAAGGTGCACAACCAGGGTTGCAGGGTTACAAACCAGGCTTATGATGGTCCGTACACATGGGTGACGAGGGGCAGGGTGGGAATATGACGTACAAGCAGGGATAGCCAGGCGTAGTGATAGAGAGCGTAGGATGCAGACGGTGGCGGTGACGAGGGGCAGGGTGGGAAGACAATGCACAAGGCAAGCCCCGACAGTATTAACAAGGTATATGGCAAGGTATACCAGAAGATAGATCCCAAGGTATAACAGAAGATAGATCCCAAGGTATATCAGAAGATATATCACAAGGTATGTAATCCGGTATACCACAAGGTATGTATGAAAGGTTTCTATCATAGTCTCTAGTACCTGTCATAGTCTACGTGTTTTCTGATTTACCATAAGGTATATCATAAGGTATATCGTCAGGTATACCCCCACTACACACCCCTATTGGTGCACCCACCTTGGGCTCCATGTCCACGAGGACCGCGCGCGCCTGCAGCAGGGTGCGGCCTGGGGGGGGTGGGGGGACGGGATTGAGAACAGGGACAATGGTCCAACGCCTTATATATCAGGGTACATCAACAGCCGATCCATCAGCACGTTGTGGGACCTTGCATCCCAAGGGGTGGCCATGGGCAGCCTAGTCTGTATAGCCATCAGACGACGCGCCCTAGTGCAGTGAGAATTGGCGGGTGCCGCGGATGCCGGACAGAGCGTAACGAATAGAGGAGAGCCAGGGGAAAAGTAAGAGCGGGCCTAGATTGTTTGGGGGGGGAGCGGAGGGTTATGTAGATGTAGGATGGGGTTGAAAGGGGCTGAAAGGGGGGGCGTCTAAGATAAGCCATAAGCCGCTGTACTATTCAAGACAGGTTGCGACATCACAAATCATAGCTAGAAACACAAGTGCTTCGGAGACAGCAGGTGCAGAAGCAACGTGGCAAGAAGAAAACATCGTAAACCTATACCTATACGACGTTACCAACCCACACAGCCTTTGTTCATTTAGGGCAGGCAGACAGAGCTACACATGGACGGCATTTGTCACCGCAGAGACGACTAGCTTTTGGTCTGCTTTCTTATTGCTGTCTTATCGGAAGAAAACACAGGCAATCAGCGAAATCGGCATGGAAGAGATATTGCAACGCAGAACTCAGTGAACGGATGGCCTATTACCATAACTGCAACGAATAATTCGCAGATGAATGGTCTACTACCGGAAGTAAGGATTATATGACGTTAAAATAACTTATCGCGACGTGCTCACCATCTGCCGTGGACACCTCCCTGAAGAACTGCTCATGGGTGACCTGCTTGTATTCGCCGCCGGCTTCTTCTCCCTCTGTCGCCAGCGTGTGAAGGAACTCGGCTCCTACCTGCATGCGTCGCAGCCCGCCGTTGCAAGCACAATCCGCTTACAACGGTGCATATATCGGGTTCGCGAGGGCGACATCTCAGAAAGTGTCGGGTCCCGCTGTTTTAGACCTGGCTCCCACGTGCCCCGAGCTTCAGCAGGCACGGTGTCACAAACACATCACATCACTTGGAAGACTTTCACGCCCTTTGCAGTACGCCCTTTTTCTCGCACGCGGAAAGCGTGCACCGACTGGTATAT
Source organism: Mesostigma viride (assembly GCA_009746045.1). Lineage (NCBI taxonomy): Eukaryota > Viridiplantae > Streptophyta > Mesostigmatophyceae > Mesostigmatales > Mesostigmataceae > Mesostigma > Mesostigma viride. Next base: position 8,942,267 of record RPFO01000065.1, read on the forward strand.
AACGTAGAAATCAAGAGCAGGATAACAACTCGTACCTGATTGCCACATTGTCCCACTTGTATGGTCACAAGAGACATACGTGGCGAGTCCGTGAGCCTCACGTCATGTAGGTAGACGAGTACACTTTAAAACGGCATGCTTCTCTTGAATGCATGTATGCAGGCATTCAAAATGTGAACGTCGCTTTGATGATTGTAAATTCCTGGGACATTACCGATAACAGGGCAACTAGGGATAGGTAATGTCAGAATTTCCGGATGCCCCATGTGCCGCAGCTGCACTTCGGGAACAGTGCAACCAGGCGAATTTTATATCCCAGAAAACCGATACAACAATCATTTCCCGGCAATCTCTTTCAAACTTCGAATTTGGTCGCTTGGTACTTTCCCTTTCTGTAAACACAATGTACCCATTTACCTACTGGGAAGAAAAACTGAGACATGGATTCGTGTTAGCTTTTGCTGGCACTACATCGATATACGAAGGCTAAATGAAAAAAGTTAAAACGTTAGAGTACGACAATCTGGAGCGTCCGATGATGGATCCAACGGCCGCGATAAACCCGCTAAGTTAGCGGCTCGGGTCGTCCGTCCAAAATACTACACATAAACAACCAATACAAAACATATATTTACGGGAAACAGGAGAACGCCGAACGCTCAACGCTGATGTTGGCTGGCAGCCTGGCACAGCCGGTGCAAGGGATGCAACCTCCATGCTGCCGTACGTCACGATGTACAAGGGTACAGTACAAGAGTGTAGAGCTTTTTTTTCCGGTGAAATGGGTGTTAGCTAGAGTGTAGAGCTTTTTTTTTTCGGGGAAATGGGTATATTTTATTAGCCAATTATGGACCAAAGAGGTGAGAGGGGAAATTTCGGGGAAATGGGTATATTTTATTAGCCAATTATGGACCAAAGAGGTGAGAGGGGAAATGAGTGTAGAGCTTTCGCTTGATGCGTAGTTGTCTGTGGTTCCGCTTGATGCATAGTTGAAGTTACCTGCACTACCCTGTGCACTACTAAAATTATAAGATGCGAGGTACGATGTACGCTACGATATTAGTATCTTCCAGTAGTGACTGTGAAAATGATTTGACGCAAAGAACTGAGGAATTTCTGGACAAGACTTATGAGAAATTTGGCCTTGCGTGCAACCTGGCCAGCTGTTCTACTGTACACTTACGCGAGAGCAACATGCGGACGAGCGCAGTAGAGTTCAAACCCTTCTTCCCTTACTCCTGGTCTCACCTAGGTTTAATAAGGACATTCAATTAAAAAATGCAGAGCTCTCGATGACGAGACAGTAGTCGTGGGGAAGTATTGACATGCTCAGCTCGCACGGACATGGACACATTACCTCGGCTCCTTTTCACCTAGCTAGTCTTGGAAGCTGCTAGTTGTGTGGAGCCATGTCGTGCTCGCTTGAGTGCCAACGCCATAATTCTAATGGTTGATTTTGAAGGCAGTGCCCGTACAGCGTGCAGAGATGTTACTATGGATTCCCATCAACAACTTTGCGTCACCTGTAGCTGAAGCCATTCGTTGCACTTGAGTTGATGACCACGTTGCGGTTTCGAAAGAGCTTTAGGATGCCTTAAACATCTTTTGTCCAGATTAGTTAGTACATTACACATCATCCTGGTGCAATGGATAAGGAAAAGAAAAAACAGCAACTCGAAGCCGGCAAGCGGAAGGTATGCCCTCCGCCATGTGCAAGTCAAGTGCGAACGTTTGTCAGGGTTCTTCAATGTATCACTTCAAACCCTTCATGCGTGTCCCGTGCAAGGCCGTTCATCCCTCCATGGCTTACCCCGGCATTTTCGGTTAACATACCGGACACCCTGCCTAAGTAGCAATGTGGAAAGCAAGCGCATGTAACAATTCGAAGCGTACTGAGTGGCCATAGAATGTTTCGACCCTCGTACACGCTAGTGTACGCATCAGTACTAGGGTTTACTTGCCAGGGTCGCCGTCAACCTTATCCCCAGTTTCTTTTACTACGTCGTATTGCCCCATCTGCTTGGTTGCTATTTATTGAGACAGCCAATTCTGGACGCATGGCATGACAACGCCGCTGCATGGCCTCTAGTAGTCGTTTCGGATGAAAGACGTAAAACAGCGGAAGCCTCGTGGCTTAGGAGTACTGACAGGCTCTATGGTATTCCTGCCATCGAGCAGTTCCCACCTGTATGCCACATGGGACAGAAGAAGTTAACTCTCTAACCCTGGGAGCTCTAATTTGCTCCTGGCAGAGACCATATTCTTATGTAGAGGCCCTACTCCTCTGTTTCCTTACCTTCATTATATCATTCGTGAGTGTGAATACGCCCACCCGTGCACCAAGAGACCTGTCCACCTCATATCATGCCACTTTCCTCAGTTTGCAGGCCCCTTTGGGCACATATTACCTTCCCTTTTCAATGCAGTCCGTATGTGGCACTGTGGGTATGTGGCCTTTCATGTGCACATGCTGCCTTGTTAGCTGGCCCCTCGCAACCATCAGTCCCGTTTGTGGAACAAATTGGATGGATGCATTCTGCAATTCCGTGTCGTAGGGCTGATAGTCCGACCCGCCTTACCGCCTGGTTACTCATACCCTCAACCGCGGCCCATCCCCACCCAGCCATCCCCACCCAGTCACACAACCACCACGCCCATCCACCACGTATAAGCAGTATTTCACCCTGTGAATACCCGTGTCTAACCCTTGCTCGTAATCTTGTGCATGGCTCTTGTGTATGCTTGACTTCCATGCTATTTTGTGTACCCCTTTGTGTGTGTGTTTTTTACGATCTTGTTTGTTTACGATCTTGTTTGTATTTCCGATTATTTTTGTTTACGATCTTGTTTGTTTACGATCTTGTTTGTATCTCCGTGTGCGGCACCGGCTACAATGCCATTCTTTATAATAACGGCTACGTGTGTACGCTCACCTGCAATTCGATAAACATGTTCATCCTGTAACGTATGGATGTACATGTAAATATGATATTTTAACATGTGAATATAATATGACAACAATACTGTGCCGGATGCCAGCTTGAGGAGTTCCGCAAGAAGAAGCTCCTTGCAGCTGAGAAGAAGGGCGGCGGCTCCTCGCTCACGAGCGTGGCGCCCTCGGTGACCTCCTCACCACCGCCATCGGAACCAGGGAGCCCCACGTCAGGGCCCTCGGCACCGGCGCTGCCCGACCCTGCCCAGCTGGCCGCATTGGCAGAGTCCTCCGCTCCACAAGGCGACCCCTCTCCCGCGGTGATAGACGCCAGCAGGGTGCCTGGCCCGGACGAGGCCACACCCGCGCTCCCGCCTCCCCCGCTCCCATCCTCTGCAGCCGCTGCCTCGCAGCAACCATCCGGGCATGCGAGCTTGTCAAGGGGAGGCGCGGTTATGACCGGTTTGGGAGAGAAGATCATGGCCCCGCCTGCAGCTACGAGCCATACGGCGGGAACGGTTGCGCCCCCGGTGGTGGCTGTCGCCCAGGCAGTGGACCGCAGGCTTGCAGATCAGCCGGGTGACATGGACAGCCAAGGCAGCTCCGAAAATGCAGAGGTTGTTGGTATGGCTGGAAATGTTGCTGGGATGGCCGGCGCGGGCAGTCACGCCGCCATCGGTGACGTCGCATCAGTGGTCGGCGCGGGGGAAGCCGAGGTGCTCGCGCGGGCGTTGGAGTCGCGGATGCAAGGAGTCACTGCGGGGCTGGCCTCCGCGACCGAGGGGTGGCAGGCGGCAGAGGCGAGAGGCCTCGAGCTGGCGGCCAGGATGACGCGTGTGCAAGAAGAAAACACGGCGGCTGTGTCTGCCCTCGAGCGACGGTTGCGGGAGAGCGAGGACGCGCTGGTGGGGGAAAAGGAGCAAGTGGCGAGACTTCGTGGGGAGGAGGAGGCGGCGGTGAGCCGGGAGCAGGAGGCCCTCCGCCGGGCGGTCGCAGCCGAGGCAAGGGAGAGGGAGGCGGAGGGGCGGTGGGAGGGGGAGCGCTTGGAGACGGTGGGACAGCTGGCGGCCACGCACGCGGAGGCGGCGGCGGCGCGGGAAGAAGGGGAGCGGATGGCGGCAGAGCTGGGGGTGCTGACAAGGGAACGGGATGAGCTGGCAAAGGAAAGGGACGGGCTGATCAAGGTGCAGGAGCAGATGGCCGCCAGCATAAGAGAGGCCGAGGAGGCTGTGGCGTCGGCGCGGCAGCAGGTGGCGGGAGCCAGCGACCTGGCGAGCGCCCAGGTGGAGGAGCAGGTGGCGCGGCTGCAAGCGCGCGTTGCGGAGATGGAGGTGGCGCTGGAGGCGGCGCGGGTGGCAGAAGCCAATGCGTTGGACAAGGAACGGGGGTCCAGTGCAGAGGCGGAGAAGTGGCGAGAGACGCTGGCACAGTTGAGGGGGCAGGCGGGGGCCGACAAGGCATCGTGGGGTGTGGAGAGGGAGGCGTTGGTGGCGGAGAGGGAGGCGTTGGTGGCGGAAAAGGATGCGCTGGCGGCACAAGGGGAGGAGCAGCGGAGGAACGCCGAGGAGCGGCACAGCTCCGAGATGGCACCGCTGCGGGCGGCGATGGAGCGGTTGTCGAGACAGCTCGAAGAGAAGGAGGCTGCCTGGGGGGTGCAGAGAGGTGAGTTACCGTTTCACTCTGTGCAGGTGGGGGGGTGGGGTGGCGGGTGGGGTGGGGTGGGGTGATGGAAGGGGGGAGCGCGCGCGCTTGTATGTGTGTCTGCATGTGTGATTGTGCGCAGGGAGGTAAGGAGGGGCGATGCAGAGACGTGTGTTGACGATGAGACGTGGGTGGGTGGGGGGGGGGTAGTAGGGTAGTGGGGGGGGCGGGGGAGCGGGAGGCATGATGTGAGGGTGCCATCGCAGAGAGTTGGGGGGGTGGGGGAATGCTAGCATCCACACATGTGCGGGGTGTGCTCGAATGATGGAAGTTGACCCCTTGAGACCTGGCATTGTCATCGCGAAGCCGACTGGTGGATGGTTGCCATGTAGGCAGGCAGGGGCATGAGGGATCGTGTCATGCTGGTAGGTTAAGGCTGGGGTGGGGAGTTTGCCTTGTAGGGTTAGGGTGGGGTCCACGAGGCCCCCCCCTCGTAGATGGGGCAGGATGTTATACTTGCAGTGCAGGGGCGTTATGGGCGAGCCACATCTCCTGCCTCGTTGCCGCGCTGTTTCTTTTGGTTTGCCACGCTTTCTTCTGGGGAGGTATCCGGATGATGTCGTGATGCTCTGTGTGCACGCTGGACCTGGTCGTGAAGTCGTATGACTTTGGGAGGTGTTCTGTGAAGCCCCCCTGCTTTGCGAAGCTGTGTAAGCGCTGGCAAGGGGATCCCTGTGACGCTCCTGTCATCACGAATCTCTGCCAGGCGGTCTGCGCTCGCATTGTACCAGTCCTCCCTCACCGCTGTGATGACACATGGCTGGCAGTTTCCTCAGGATGAGGCATCGGATGGTGCCCATCGTGAGCTGGCGCAACCAGTGCAGGAGCGGCATGGGCCTGCCACAGCTCCCGCCTTGTGGCCACTCTTTCTGTCATGTTCCTGTATCTTAATGCTTGCACCCGCACCCGCCACCCCTCGCCCCCGCATCTGCCACCACCAGCCGCACTCGAGGAGCAGCTCGAGTCCTCGCGGTTGTCGCAAGCCGCCAAGGCCTCTTCCCTGGCCGAGGCCCTCGAGACCATCCAGTCGCTCCAGGGTCAACTGGCGGAGGGGGTAGCCAGGGAGGAGGCAGCGACGACCATGCGGGAGGCCCTGGCGGCGCAGGTGCAAGCACTAGAGCGTGTGCGGGAGGAGGCGGATGCCAGGATTACGGCCGCGGAGGAGAAGTGGGCAGCCACCCTCAGGACCGCGGTGTCTCAGGCAGAGGCTGACGGGGAGGAGCGTCTGGCGGCAGTTAGGGCGGAGGTGGAAGCGGGGGCGGCGCGGATGAAAGAAGAAGCAGAGGCGGCCAGAGCGGCGATGGAGGCGGAATGGCGGCAGGAGGCGGCGGCGTTGCGTGCGGTGGCAGAAGAGAGTGTGCGCAAGGAGCGAGCGGTGGCTGACAAGCTGGGGGTGGTGGAGAGGGAGCGGGAACGGCTGCAGGGTGAGAGCTCGCTCATGTGTCACTTTGTGGTTGGTTGGCTGGTTTGCTTGGGTGAGCTTTTGCCAGTCGCGTGGTCGTCATTCATTGCTGGCTTGCATGATCAGCCAGGTGGTCGTGGAATCAATGTCATTGGTCCAAGTGTGGCCATGGTTTCACTCATTGTCGCAGTCAGCCAGTGAAACATTCACTGCTGTCATAATTATGTGCGAGACAAGCATAGTCGTGCCTATCTGGTTCAGCTGGCACCTCCTATCCGGTATAGCGGAGTGACAGGACCAGTTGGTGAGGTGACCGATTGGCGTCTAACTTTGGCAAAGCTAGATACCAACCACTGAATGCAGGCAGGACTGCTTTGTACACTGCACTGGGAAATAGGTACCTGGCTGGGTTTCCATGGGTGAGGCATGGTGCAATCTATCTTACAGTGCTAACACTTGTAGTTGTTGCCCGCCCATTCTGTCATGTATGCGATGGTACGCAGTTTTGAGGCAGGTTGGCATTTTTCATATTTCCAAGTTTACAGTGATGCCACCCCGCTAGGCCTGCCCCGAAGACTCACCATTGTCCCGCAGGAAGCAGATGGTATTTTGCCACATAAATTATCAACATATCCTACACTAAACAGACACTTTTGGTTTCCCCCCGGGACATGTTTTAATATCCTGCCATACCTTCCACGAAATAAATACATTTGTATACCCCCTACTGTTATGTTCCTGTTACAAAAATGACGACCTAGCGAGCGTAGTGCATGCTAGACTAGTCGACAACTATAACACCAGCATCTATTAAAGGTTATGCTTTGAGTAGTCACCGACTAGAACAACAGCACTTGGTTAAGGTCACCCCATGTACACTGCCGCCATGACGCCACACGTGACGTATGTGCCTCACTATCACCGATGCAATCCTGTGCTTTCTCTGTGGCATGCTATTGTTCCATCTATGCACGCATCGGCTTCACCGCTGCATGCTGTGTTGTTGGGTCGACGGCACATAGTTCCACCGCCTAGTTCCACGGCGCCTAGTTTCTGCCTGTGCTGAGGCCTTGCCCTGTAAAATTGCGCGTGGTATGAACTCATAGCGGCACTAGATCGATGCTTTGTTTCCCATCGCGTCGTCTGGAGTCTCCCATCGCATCACCCAGTGGCACTTTGCCTGGACTTTGCCTTGTGCTGCATCATCTTTATTTGTCGCTCATCGCGTCACCCGGTGTTTATTTGGTTCTCATCGTTTTGCCTGGTGGCACTTCGCCTTGTGCTGCATCGTCTTTTTTTGTCGCTCATCGCGTCACCCGGTGTTTATTTGGTTCTCATCGTTTTGCCTGGTGGCACTTCGCCTTGTGCTGCATCGTCGCACGCAGGCGAGCTGGACGAAGGCAGCCGCGTGTTCGCCGACCTGGCAGAGCAGATGGAGCTGGTGCGACACGAGCTGGACGCGGAGAGGGAGAGGTCGGCCGCCGAGGTGGCGGACGCTAGGGAACAGGTGGGGGGGGATGGCGGACGCTAGAGAACAGGTGGGGGGGTTCGGATGCTAAGGAACAGGTGTGTGGGGGGGGTGGCGGGCGCTAGGGAACATGTGTGGGGGGGGGGCGGGGGGGGATGCAAGGGAATAGGTGGGGGTGGGGGTGGACGCTAGAGAACAGGCAGGGGGGTGGTGACAGAGCCAACGGAACAGGTGTGCGGGTGGCAGATGCAAGTGAGCAGGTATGCACCGGCATCTGCGGCGGCCACCCTAGTGACCTGTGCTAGTGTGGTTTCAAGATTTGTGCGTGCGTTGGTAGCCTCCCAACGGAGGGCGTTGTTCTTGGCGTTGCTCCCATCCAGTAGGCTGCACCAACCCCTTATAGGCCTGGAGAGGGCACGGGTGGCTGGCCGACAATGCCATTTGGAAGTGGTGCCACTGTTCCGCCAATCTATTCCCTGACCTATTCCTGCACTTCATCAATTAATTTACACGTAACTGCTATTCCTATACTTATTCTATTCTATTCCTATCGCTGTTTCTATTCTGTATAGACTTTCAGCCGGATCAACCTGTGATTGAGTCACTGCATCAACCGCAAGTTAGTTGAACGATGAGCTCATAAATGATCTTATTAATCCATATATTTTTGCGGATCGGTGCAGCAGTGCCGTTTTTTCTAAGGGACTGCATTCTGGGTTGCTTAAACCTGAACATGTCCTGGTACCCTCTGCGCCCTGCATGCGCTCGCATCATTATGTCCATGCATAGGGTGACCAGTTCACTCATCCATCAATCACTTCCATCCCTTAAACCAATTCTCCCCGGTTCCACCTCCGTCCCCCAGGCACTCACCCGGCAGGCCAGCTTCAGCGGCGCCGAGCTGACAAGGCTCAAAGGGGACAACGAGCGGCTATCAAGCGAGCTGGCGGCAGCGGGGGCGCGGGCGGGCGAGCTCGAGTTGCGGCTGTCCGTGGTCACCGCGGAGCATCGGCACGTGCGCCAGCAGGCGGACGAGGCGCGCAGGGAGCTGGAGGCGTTGCGTGGGACGGCAGCGGGCATGGCGGAGATGTTGGAGGCGGAGCGCGTGCGTGTCGGGGAGCTGGAGGAGGAGCTGAGGGTGAGGGCACGGCCGTTTACGTGATAGAGGGCACAAGGAGGTGTCATAGTTAAGGGTTTTCCTAGTGCTTATTTGTTTGCTTGCTGGAAGAGGAGCAGGAGGAGGAGCTCAGGGTAAGTGGGGGCGACGGTTTCTACGGTAGAGGGCTTGTTGAGGGTGGTTGTAGTGCCGTGTTGTCTGCTTTTACTCGCCGAGGATGAGCATGGGTGGTCGTTATCTCCAGTTCACAACTGATGATGTGTCGGATGGGAGATCTCATTCCGTGTTTCCAGGGCTGTGCCATTTGGTTGCGGAGGGTGAGGGCCAGTGGAGGGTTTGTCACAGGTGTTTTGGTGTAGTGTTGTCTTGTTTCAAAGCGGAGGGAGAGCGGAGCGCAATCGCTTGAAGTTTCCGCACAATTGTGCATCTCTTTTCCTCCTTGGAATCATCCCTTTCATTGCCCCACCCACACCCACCCACGACCAGCACATACACAGTCTCTCTCTCTCTCTCTCTCTCTCTCTCTCTCTCTCTCTCTCTCTCTCTCTCTCTCTCTCTCTCTCTCACACACACACACACACACACACACACACACACACACACTCACACACTGCCACCCTGCCTTTGGTCCCTTTTGCGCAGGCCAAGTCCTCTGAGCTTGAGTTCGAACGGGAGATGTCTAAGGGCTCTGCAGTCGATGCCACGTGAGTCGCGCCGCCGTTTTGATGTCCCCACCTTCCTGCTTGTAATTAATTAGGAACATAACTCCGTTGGGAGTATATGTAGCACATATCCCAGAGGAGGGGCATATGGCTTTTAATACATTCTGGGCTACTTCCTGCAAGGGTGGGAATGCATATAATGCCATCGCTAAATTTCTGCTAAAGCCAATAAACGCTAACGCAAGTAACTGCCCCATCCCCTGCCCGTGCGCGTCCTCCAGTTCCTTCTGATTGTATTAGTATAGTAGTATTTTATTGCAATGTTTTTCAGCCTTGACCATCCCATTTCCCGCCCGTGTTGTTCCACTTTCCTCGCTTCTATCCACCGTCCCGATTGGCTGCATATCGTAGAAAGTGAGGCAGGCCACATGCACCTGTTCATGACAATCAGATAGGCCAGGTACATAGTTAGGTTTTGTAGGTGGCGAGGAAGGCCAGGAATAGGGACACGGGCCGGGGACGAAGCACAGCTAATTCAGCCCTTTCATGCCTCGAGATCCCAGCGTTGGTGGGATGGCCGTGGGTTTGGCGTGCGCCATTTCTCTGTTTCCCAAACCCATACCGTGGCCACTGCCACCCCTCATATGCTCTTCTTGTAGGCGCTCACTGCCCTTACTCTTGTTGTTTTCTTTCTTTACCCTCGTCTATCCCTTGTTTCCCCTCGTTGCAACCGTCCCTGCTTGCTGATCTTGTTTTACCCTTGTTGCAACTGTCCCTGCATGCTCTTGCCACATCCCTCCTCTCCTACCTACATTTCTGCTCGTGGGCCTCCCCACCTGCTGCCCTTTCCCTACCTGCTGCACCCTCCCCACACTCTCTTGTCTTGGCATCCCCCCCCCCCACGGTCCTCACCGCTGTTCCTCCGTATCGGTCCTTTTAATTGGCTCGTCCACTAGGCACTTTCACTGGGCACACTTTCCTTCCCTGTCTCCCCTTCTCTCTCCCAATGGGCAAGTTCTCTCTCTCTCTCTCTCTCTCTCTCTCTCTCTCTCTCTCTCTCTCTCTCTCTCTCTCTCTCTCTCTCTCTCTCTCTCTCTCTCTCTCTCTCTCTCTCTCTCTCTCTCTCTCTCTCTCTCTCTCTCTCTCTCTCTCTCTCTCTCTCTCTCTCTCTCTCTCTCTCTCTCTCTCTCTCTCTCTCTCTCTCTCCCCCCCCTTGTCTCTGTCTCTCTCTCCCCCTCTCTAAATGGGTGAAGTCTCCCTCCCTCTTTCTCTCTCTCCCCTTGCCTCCCTCTCACTCTGCCCCTGTCTCAATGTGTGAATTCTCCCTCCATCTCTCTCCCCCTCTCTCAATCGGCAAACACTCCCTCCCTCTTTCTCTCCCTCTGTCCCTCCTTCTCTCCCCCCCCTCTCTGTAACTGGCACACTCTCCCTCTCTCTCTTCCCCCCCCTGCCTGCAGCGAGCGTGCGCGCGACAAGGCAGCGGTGGAGGCAGCGATGGCGCAGCTGGCGGACGTCAAGCGGGAGAAGGAGGCGCTCAAGGAGCGGCTGGCGACCGTCATGGCACAGCTGGAGGTAACGCAAGGGCAGGTGTCCCGTAGAGTAGCTGGAGGCCAGGGCGGTGCGCACACACGTACTTGTAGCATGTACCTGTAGCATCACGCAGCGGGAGGTAAACAACCAGTGTCACCAATTACAGTAGGAGGCCAAAACCTGCACGCAAGGGATGGCACAGCGCTGAGTATGCGCGTGAAGGGTGTAGCATCGTCGCCTTGCATCAGCACAGCTGGGAGTAGTGGGGCATGGCCCAATGAATTCTTCCCACCCCAAGTACGTTTTTCGCTCACTCCCTTCTCCATCCCGTGTTCCCCAACCAACGGGGGGGGACCACAAGCACATCACTTCCTCGCCCTATTATTTATAGGAACAACAGTAACAATAACAATAACAATGATAATGATAACAATAACGATAACAATCTGCCCATACCATCCCCCATGCTTCCCCAACTCAGAGAAAAGTCGATCATGACCGCATTGATGGTCAGTTGATGATGGTATCGTGCGACGCTGGCGGCACCACCCTCGATGGCCCCACGCCCCCACCCCCATCCCCCCATCCCCCCATCCCCCCATCCCCCCATCCCCCCATCCCCCCATCCCCCCATCCCCCATCCCCCATCCCCCATCCCCCATCCCCCATCCCCCATCCCCCATCCCCCATCCCCCCATCCCCCATCCCCCCATCCCCCCATCCCCCCATCCCCCATCCCCCATCCCCCCATCCCCCATCCCCCCATCCCCAACAGCGAAGTGTGGCACGGATGTGCCAATCTCCAATTCACAAATTCACAAATGTAAGCAAAAGTAGTGTTGATATTCCCAGCCTTCATATTATCCCCCTGCAACTGCCCCCCGGAGCGAGGTGAAGCATGCGCACAGTGCTTGCTAATGTATCGCCTTCTTCATGATTGTACTGCCCAAACCGACCGACCGACCGACCGACCGACCGACCGACCGACCGACCGACCGACCGACCGACCGACCGACCGACCGACCGACCGACCGACCGACCGACCGACCGACCGACCGACCGACCGACCGACCGACCGACCGACCGACCGACCGACCGACCGACCGACCGACCGACCGACCGACCGACCGACCGACCGACCGACCGACCGACCGACCGACCGACCAACCGACCGACCGACGGACCGACCGACGGACCGACCGACCGACCGACCGACCGGCCGACGGACGGACCGACCGACCGACCGACCGACCCACTAACCGGCCGACCAAACAACGGACCAAACAACCACACCCACCCACCGTCAGAGCGAGGTGGAGGCGGGCGAGGCGGCGCGCGCCGACGTGGAAGCGTTGTCGGCGGAGCTGCGGTCGGCACGGGAGGACGAAGGCGTATCCGTGGGGGAGCACGCCGAGGAGATGGGCCGGCTGCGCGTGGAGTTGAGGGAGCAGCGGCAGCGATGCGAGGAGCTGCTGACCATGGCTCAGGTTGGTGGCGGCTGGTAGAGTTATCACTGTGATTTCCTAGGAGTGGTACACTGTGTACGATTGAGGAGCTGCTTGCCATGGTGCAGGAGAGATTGGCGCTTATAGGGTTGTGAGGAAGGGCGGGTAGCATGCTTACAGTGCTGTCTTTGGGGTATACGGTGGGATGCAAGCTGCTGGCCATGGCGTAGGTGGGTTGCGGCTACTAGTATCATTACGATGGCGTCATGGCCGGGTGCCACAGTACATATCTCTTCCTGTACGTAACATGTTGCTTGCATGCTTCCTGCATGACGTCTTGTTGGCTTCCTGCATGACACTTAGCTTCCTTTCTGTGTGACATGTTGTGCTTCCTTTTCTCGTGACGTGTGCAAGCAGGCTCAGGAAGCGAGTGCGTCCGCCTGGGCGGCCGAGATGATGTCGCGCCTTCAACAAGCCGAGGAGGAGCGCGACGCCGCGATGGCGCGCGCGGAGATGGAGGCCGCGGCCGCCGCCGAGCAACGAACCGAGCATCGACCCGGGGGGGCTGGCGCCGCCTCATCCCTCCTCCCGCACGCTCCTGGCACCGCAGAGACCGCATCAATGCTGGCGGACGCGCAGGCGGAATCAGCGCGTCTGCGCGCACAGCTGGACGAGCTGACACGCAAGGACAAGGGCCAGGCGCGCAAGGCCAGCAAGGCCAACAAGAGCCTCTCGGAGGCGAACAAGGGGCTCGCGGAGAAGCTGGCAGCCGCAGAGGCGCGTGCGGCAGCAGAAACGGAGGCTGCCGAGAGGCTACGGGGGGAGTTGGAGGCGGCGCAAGGACAGGTGGCGAGGTTAGAGGCGACGCTGGAGGAGAGTAGAGGGATGCTGGCAGCGAATGCGGAGACTGCGAGGGCGGAGCTTGATACAGCACGGAAAGAAACTGAGGCAGCAAGGGGAGAGCTCAAAGTGGAGAGAGAGGCGGGGGCGAGGGCGAGGGAGGAGGTGGAGCGAGCGAGGGAGGTCGGGGTTCGGTTGGAGGCAACGGTTGGAGACAAGGTGGGCGAGGTGGCGGCGCTGGAGGAGGAGAGGGCGGGTGCCGCCATCCAGCTGGCAGAGTTAGGGTCCAAATTGGCGGAGGTGGAGGGCAAGCTTGCAGAATTAGAGTCCACATTGGGCGAGAGCGAGCGGGGGCGGCAGGAGGCGACCGAGCGTGCGGTCGCGCTGGCGTCCTTGGAGGGGGGTATCCGGAAGGACCTTGTCAAGGCACGAGCGGAGTTGGAATCGGCTCGGGCTGAGCTGGCAGCTGTGCGCGAGGAGCTGACAGGTGTCCAGGGGGAGCTCAGGGTTGCGCGGGAGGAGGGGGAGAGGATGCGGGTGGGGTTGGGGGAGTTAGCAGCGGAGGTCCAGATGGCACGATCCGAGAAACGAGATGTGCAAGAGGCACTGAGCCAGGGCCAAGAAGAGTGGGCCAATGGCCAAGACGAGCTGAGGGCGGCCCAAGAGCAGCTCGTCATGCTGCAAGAGAGGCTGTCTGGGCTCAAGCCGCTGCAGCAACAGGTGCGGGAACTAGAGATGCTGAGGGACGAGGTAGCTGCGTTGAGACATGCCAAGGAGGAGGGGGCGCTAGAATTAGAGGAGGCGAGGGGGCAGCTGGCGCGTGCCGAGGCAGAGCTATTGGACGCGAGGGCGGTGGCGACGGCTGACTCGCTGGGACGTGAGGAGGCTCTGGCGTCTGTCACCTCACTCAGGGCGGAGGCTGCCGCTGCAAGGGAGGAGGGCGAGGCGGCTCGGGCTGAGTTGGAACGGGCCAAGGTGGAGGCGGAACAAGTGCAGTCGGAACTGAACCGGGTCAAATCCGAGTTGGAACAGGTCCAAGCAGAGTCGGGCCAGGTCAAATCTGAAGTGGACCGGGTCACCGCGGAGTTGGAACGTGCAAAGGTTGAGGCAGATGATGCCAAGGCGGAGGCGGAGCATTTGAGGGCGGAGGCGGCGGGTGGGGAGGAGAGCATAAGGCGGCTCATGGAGGAGGTGCGGTCAGCGTGTAAAGAGCGGGACGACGCCCGTGCGAGGGCGGAGGTGTCGGAGATGGTCATGCGCGAGGTGCAGGCGCTCGCAGAGGAGGCGCGGGGGTGGAAAGGGAGGGCGGAAGCGGCGGAGGTCTCGTTGGGAGAGCTGCGGGGACAGGTGGCGGTGGCGGAGGGGGCGGCCGCGGACAAGGTGGGGCTGAGTGAGGCCAAGTTGGCCCGTATGGAAGGGGAGCTACGGGAGCGGGAGAGTGCGCTGCGTGAACAGGAAGAAAGGATGCAGGAACAAGGAACCAAGCTGCAGCGGCAGGAGGAAACTGCGCGTGCACTAGAGGCCAAGGTGCGTGAGCTAGAGGCCGGTCTGGCCCAGGCAGAGGAAGAGCGGGACCAGGCGGTGGCCAGGGGGGAGGCAGAGGCATCAGGCCTGCAGGGCCAGCTGGCGGCACGGGAGCGCCAGCTGGCTGAGATTACGGATGCCAGGTCACGGTTGGCGGAGGAGAGGGACGGTCTTGCCGCCGCGCTGGCAGCGTCCCGAGAGGAGCTAGCCGGTGCACGGGAAGACTTGGCGGCGACCAAGGAGGAATTGGAGGTGGCAAAGGAGGAGTTGAGGGCGGCAAAGGAAGAGGTAACACGAGCGTGCGAGCGGGCGGAGCGGGCCGAGGAAGATTGGAGAGGGCGGGAGGGCGATGACATGGCGGCAGCGGAGACGAGAAAGAGGGAGGCGGTGGCCAAGATGGCGGATGAGCTAGCGGATGTACACGCCAAGCTGGAGGAGGCCACACGCCAGCTGGCGGCCGCTGACAAGGAGAAGAAGAAGGTCAAGGCGACGGCCACCAAGGCGGTCAGCGCGGCCAAGGCGCAGGTGGAGGCGGAGAGGAAGCAACGGGCGGAGGCAGAGGAGCAGGCGTCGCGCCTGCAAGCACGGCTTGCCGAGGCGGAGGCGGGGCGGGAGGAGGCGCGGAGGACGGTGGCGGAGTTAAGGAGGCAGCTGGAGGAGGGGCAGGCGGCGACGGCGGCAGCATTGGCCTCATCCCAGTCATCAAAAATAGTCGAGGAAGAGTTAGAGGCGCGGGGGAAGGTGGTGCAGAGGGCGGTGGAGGAAGAAAGGGCGAGATGGGACGCGGAGGCGGCGGGCAGGGCGGCCAAGGACCGGGAGAAATATGAGCTGCGACAGAAGAAGCTGCTGGCGCAGGTAACGCCTTGTTCCTCTTCTATTCCGATGTGCTACCCTTGCACTGGCACAGGTAACTCCATTCTTTTCCTACGTGGCACGTTTGCTCATGTGCTGGTAACGGTGGATCCTGTGTCGTGCTACTGCGCTCACTCTCACGTGGTGGAGCGAGCAGTCATCGTTCACAAACTGCAACAAGCTGCCACAATGGGGCGGCTGCTACTAATAAGCAGCTACAAAATGGGGTGCCTGGGGTTACAATGACTGGTACAGGTTAATGGGCTGTTGTGGTGGCTGCGCTGGAGGTATATTGAAGGGCGCAGCACCACACCAAGCACTACCACCAGCAAAAAGTGGTTGGGTTTTGCTCTTCTAGGCGCAGTGCATGTCTGTCGATGTACCTGACGATGTGCCTTGCAATTTGCCTTGCGCGCCGCCGCTCAGTATGAGAAAGCTGGAAGCAGAGCTGCGGTGCCGTGCCAGGCTATATTTTATAGTACCTTGCAAGGCTATGTATAATAGCGTCGTGCCAGCCTATATTTTATAGTACCTTGCAAGGCTATGTGTAATAGTGTCGTGCCAGGCTATATTTTATAGTACCTTGCAAGGTTATGTATAATAGTGTCGTGCAATGCTATATGTAGTAGGACCGTGCAAGTCTATGATACCTCCCTTTCTTCTGTCTAGCACGCAGCCAGCCCTTACACATGCATGCATGTGCCTTTTCTCCGCCTGCATGTGCCCATACACATCTTTGGCGGGCATCCCCGCAGGTGGACTCCTTATCCGAGCAGCTACAGACGCTCTACGCAGAGGCCGAGGAGAAGGACTCGGCGCTGGCAAACGTCACCAAGGAGCGGGACCGGTTGAGTGCTGAGTTGGAGCGGTTGTCGCAGGAGGCCGCGGCGCGGGAGGACGCGTTGGTGGCAGCGCGGGCGGGTCAGGAGGAAGCGCAGCGCAAGTGCCGCGTAAGTGGGGCAGTCCTCGCACTGCACTAGTTGGGGGGGAAGCTATGCACAAGTGCCGAGTGAGTGGGGCAGGTCTCACAATGCACTAGTCAGGGGGGGAGCCCTGGGCAAGTGTGCGGTGCGTGGGTGCTATCCGGGGGGGTATACTGGTGAGTGCCTTCTCACAGGGTGGTATAACGGGGGGGGCATGTTGGGCAAGTGCTGGGTGAGAGCTGCTAGGGATTGCCTTGCAAAAGGGTCGCAGGCCAGTCTCAGGGGGTGCTTGTTGCTTTGGGGTGCAACCCTTGTATTATAGTGGTTGATGTGCAAAGCTATAGTGTCTTTGGCCAGTGCATGCGGCCCGTGGCGCCTAACCCTTCCTCTGCACGGCTTCCCCTTGCGTCGCATCCCCCCTCTTCGGCTCCCCATCATGCCGCCTGCAGGCAGAGCCGGCAGGAAAAATTGTCCGTCGGTGGACGCTCGGCCTGCTCAGTTTTGTCCATGCTAGATAACAGGTCCAAGCCTCATGCTTCGAGCTCGCTCTATGAGGTCGTGCTACGGGTCCTGTGATGTCATGGTACGGGCTGATGGGTGGGCAGGGTATGCGGCTCAGACCTCAGTCCTGGTTTTGGTGGGTGGACATCAACGGGTGGGCTTCTATGGGCGGGCTTTTTTAGGTGACGGGTATGTATGCTTGGCTTGGATGGGTGTTTCGTGCCGACCGCAGGTGGATGAGGAAGCCGCCAAGTCCGCGCGCGCCGATCTCGCCAAGGCGCGGGGTGAGCTGGATCGCAAGTCCGCCACGCTCGAGGAGGTGCGTCGCGCGCTGCTGGCCGCCGCCACCGAGCAAGCCAAGGGCAAGGAGGAGGCCAGCGCGGCGAGCGTCCGGTGTGCGGAGCTGGAGGCGCAGCTGGAGTTGGCGCGGGCAGAGTTGAGGGAGGCGAGGGAGCAGCGGGAAGCGGAGCAAAGGGAGAGGGACGAGAAGGAGAGGGAGAGGGAGCGCAAGGAGAAGGAGAGGGAGAAGAAGGCGGAGGCGATGGAGAAGGCGCTGCGACGGAAGATGAAGGCGCTCAAGGTACGAATGAACCAACTAGCAACTGGGCACTTTGCGTGAGGTAGTGCTTCTTCCACCTGTCTGTACTACTGTTTGGACTACTTCCACTTGTTTGTACTACTGTTTGGACTACTTCTCCCACTTGTTTGTACTACTGTTTGGACTATTTCCGCTTGTTTGTCGCATGTCTCCTTCCCTTTTGTCGCAGTTAATCTACAAAATGCCTGACTCCTTGTCTTGCAAGCTGGGCGCTCATATAGGCCATTCAAACAACCGTATCATGGTACCATCCGGGTCCTGACCAGATAGGGAATATCCTGACCAGATAGCTAGGGAATATGCACCCCCGGCAACCTCCGTTCCTCCTTGACCTTCCATCCACTGCACTCCACTCCACTCCACTCCACTCCACTCCACTCCACTCCACTCCACTCCACTCCACTCCACTCCACTCCACTCCACTCCACTCCACTCCACTCCACTCCACTCCACTCCACTCCACTCCACTCCACTCCACTCCACTCCACTCCACTCCACTCCACTCCACTCCACTCCACTCCACCCCAGTCCGCTCTACCCCAATCCATCTCACTCTACCCCACTCTAGCCCACTCTAGCCCACTCTATTTCGTCACCTCCTTCCCCTCTACTCTCTGCTATGTAAGGTCCCATCTCGACGTCTCCTTCCCCTCGCCCTGGCCTCTCCTCACCCTCGCCATGTCTCCCCTTCTGGGTGTCTCCTTCCCTTCTTTACTTCCCCTTCCCCTCGACTCTCTGCACTTGCGATAACCATTTTGATACTGTCTCCATCCCCTCGACTCTCTGCTACTTGCGATACACGCTGTGTGTCTTCTCCATCCTCTCGGGATTGCCCCCCACTGGGGGTCGCAGGAGGAGCTGAAAGCCGCGCTCGAAAGGAAGCAGCAGCAGGCAACATCCGAGCCAGCCGCACCCGCGGACAACAACGGCCCACCCTTGGATACGACACGGCCGCTCCCCGATGGCAGCTCCCTGGAGTGGGCTTCCACGACCGCGGGGGCCGTGCAGGCGGCAACTGGGGAGCCAGCAGCGACGCAGGGCGTCCGTGATGATGGATCGGCGCGGGAACATGCAGAGACCCGGCAGAGGCTGGAGGCGCTCGCAAACGCGAATGTGGAGCTGGAAGCAACCCTGGAGGTGGGTGGGCGGGGAGGGAGTGATTAGGGAGCTGGAAGCAACCAAATAGGTGGGTGAGCAGAGGCGGATGTTTGGGGGTGGACAGGTTTGAAGGAGATAGTCTGCGGACCTGAAGAGTCCCAGGCCCGCCGACCATAATCTCCAAGCACTTCCCCCCCCCCCCCGCGTTGTCAGTACAGTGTCCCGCAAGCCACAAATAAAGTAACAAGGAACATGCAGCCTACAAGGAGCAGTTACAAGGAGCATGCAGCTAAAAGAGTAGGAACAGGGAGCATGCAGGATGTTGGTTCGTGCAGCTCTGTATGCTGCTTGACGCGGAACGTGTTGTAATGTGGCATGGCAGCAGTGCTGCATGGAATGTATGAGATTGTGGCGACGTTGAGCAAGGCTGGAGGGCGGGATCAGCGCTTCTGTCATGCTGGAGAGGCATACTGTGGAGGACACTACAACGGCACTATGGGGGATCTACTACAGTCATTCACGCCTTAAGTTGGGTTGGCTTAAGTTGTGTTCACGCCTTAAGTTGGGTCGAATAGCGTTTGGGCATTACAAGTTCAAAGTAGTTCAGAATAGTAAGTTTAAGTATCCTTAGTTCAAATTAGTAGAATTTAGTAGAATCATTCACGCCTTAAGTTGGGTTGACCCCTCAAAAACCTCGAACCCAACTTAAGGCGTGAATGACTGTAGTAGCACAGCCAGCGACCAGGGCTTGACTTGTGGTCGAGTGGTGCACATTTTGTATGGCGCTTGGTTGGGGTGATTTCATTTCTCTTTTCTGAGACTTGCCTTGAGGGACGCATCATTCTCTGAGGGGTACATTTCTCCGTAGTGGTTTCCTCTGTGGTTTTGTCTCTGTGGATTAATGGTATGTGTGGGTCACGTTCCTCTCTATGTGACAGATGCAGACAACCTTCGTCTGTTTGTTTAGCTTTTGTGTAATTTTTCTATTGAGATTAGCACAGTACTGTGTGGCATGCCCCTGCGCATGACAGATCCTCTGCGCATGCCTCTGCCCTCTATGTGACAGATGCAGACAACCTTAGTCTATTTGTTTTGTGTATTTTTTCTTCTAATGAGATTAGCATAGTACTCCGCGGCATGCTTCTGCGCATGACACGCAACTACTTATTGAGCTACTTCTCTATGCGGGACAATCGCTTCTTTTCATTTTCTTTCGTTCGGCAGGCACTGCACAAGGAGCACGAATCTGCGATTGCCCTCGCACGAGCGGCGCAGGCCGAGTCCTCCTCCCTCTCCCAACAGGTCGGCACGCTCTCGCTCCGACTCGACGAGCTGCGGCTCCTGCGCCAGCAGGACATGGCAGCCCATGAGGAGGCACGGAGAGTGGCTGCCGAGCAAGCGGACGCGGCCAAGGAGAGAGAGCGCGCCGCGGCCGACCAAGTCCACACCGCCAGGCGGGAGCTCAAGGAGGTTGAGCGCGTGGCGGCAGAACAGGCGGTGGCGGCGGACGAGCGGGTTGCGGCGGTGGAGGCCAGTTTAAGGCGTGCGGAGGACGGGCTAAGGCGGGCAGAGGGACGTGTCCGGGGGTTGGAAGAGGAGTTGCAGGGGGCGGTGGACCGGGCAGCGGAGGCGGATGAAGGCAGGAGGTCCACGGAGCAGAGGATGAAGCGGGTGGAGGAGGACTTGGCAGGGGCCGAGGAGGCGCGGAGGGATTTCGAGGAGATGGTGGCGGTATTAGAGGCCAGGGTGGGGGAGCTGGAGGAGGTGAGGGGGGAGAGCGAGGGGCGGGCAGAGGAGGCGGCGGCGCGCATGCGGGCGTTGGAGAAGGAGGGGGAGCGGTGGCGGGCGCAAGAGACTGGTACGAGGGTTGAAGGAACGTGGCCATTCTATACTTCCACGCCAAATGTACTATATCGGTGGTGGCGGGCGCAAGAGACGGTTAGGGAGAATTGTGTCTAATTAAAGAGGATACGTGCAAGAAAGGCGGACAGCATTATCACAAGCCAGCCCCCTTGGAAGAGGTCGCCATCTTAAACCGTAGGAATACCTTGTAGTCGAGTTACATGTATTGTCGGGCGTATTGTGGGTGATGCCAGGCGTGGTGGTAGACAGGTACAGGCATCAAGGTGTGTTTTATATTACCATGTCCCAAGCCTTTCCCTGACCCATACATCCCGCCCCGTGCATTGTTGCCTCATGTTGCGTTGCGCGGTACTAAATATTTAGCATGCCGGTGCCTAGACAACCCACAGTTGCCAATACAACTGCCGGTGCACCCATCATCCCCATGACCTTGGGCTTCCATGACCTTTTGCTTTCATGACCTTCGATTAGCATTACCTTTTACTACGAGTTGCGTGTGCACAATGTGCCTGCCCTGGCCGCATCCGCAACCACGCACCTGCACAATGTGCCTGCGCTGACCGCATCCGCGACCACGCGCTGTGCACAATGTGCCTGCCCTGGCCGCATCCGCAACCACGCACTTTGCGCAATGTGCCTGCCCTGACCGCATCGCCCGATATATTACAGCTCTCCGGGAAGAACTCGAGAGGGCGGTGGCGGCGCACAAGGCGGTGGCGGCGGAGCTGGCGGCGGTTGCCGACATGCTGGCGGAGGCCGAGCGGCGGGCGGTGAGGGCTGAGGAGGACCGGGACCGTGCGCGCGAGGCGGAGCGAGCCGTGGAGGAGGAGGGGCGACGAGCAGCAGAAGAGGCGGCGGAGGCAGTGGCGCACGCACAGGCGGCCCGCGCACGGCAGGTGGGTCATGGATGGGCAGCGTTGATGTGGCAAACTGGATGTGGCTGTGTTGATGTGGCACTGCACAAGGTAACCCCCTCTTCTAGATGGCACGGGGAAAGGAGTCACAGGATGATGGGTATGGCGGATTGGGCATGGCTGGTTTGGTATGGTGGATTGGGCATGGCTGGTTTGGTATGGTGGATTGGGCATGGCTGGTTTGGTATGGTGGATTGGGCATGGCTGGTTTGGTATGGTGGATTTGGCATGGGTGGTTTGGTATGGTGGATTGGGCATGGCTGGTTTGGTATGGTGGATTGGGCATGGCTGGTTTGGTATGGTGGATTGGGCATGGCTGGTTTGGTATGGTGGATTGGGCATGGCTGGTTTGGTATGGTGAATTGGGCATGGCTGGTTTGGTATGGTGGATTGGGCATGGCTGGTTTGGTATGGTGGATGGGGCATGGCTGGTTTGGTATGGTGGATTGCGCATGGTGGGGAAGGCAGCACCATCGTGACGGGTGGCAGGCAGGGCAACTAACGAGGGCAAATGGTAGGCAGCAATGAAAGGCCTGTTGTGCACAAGGGAGGCAGCACGGAAAGGCCTGTTGTGCACAAGGGAGGCAGCACGGAAAGGCCTGTTGTGTGAAAGGGAGGCAGCACGTAAAAGCTTGTCGTGCGAAAGGGAGGCAGCAAGGAAAGGCCGGTTGTGCACAAGGGAGGCAGCACGGAAAGGCCTGTTGTGTGAAAGGGAGGCAGCACGTAAAAGCCTGTTGTGCGAAAGGGAGGCAGCACGGAAAGGCCTGATGTGCGAAAGGGAGGCAGCACGAAAAGGCCTGTCGTCCGAAAGGGAGGCAGCAAGGAAAGGCCTGTTGTGGGAAAGGGAGGCATTCGATGAGAACGGTGCTTCCGACGGAATTACGATATTGGACACAATATGGTCCAATACGAGCGTCCACTGTGCGGATTGCCGAATCACCCCTTCAAACGCTACCTGAACATTGGGGCAGGGGGCAGTTATTTGCAGTTGCTTGGTCTCTTTATCCCTTAATTCCTCTCAGCCGACTCGGCATGTCTATCCCTTCAGTTCCATCAACCGTTTGTTGCCATGGCCAGTGCCTGCCTGTCGTGGAAGCTTCCAGCGGTCCTCCCTGAGGTTTGCCTTCCCCTTCCTGGCCGCACGCATTGAGACGTTGCTTGTTTTCTAACAAGACATCCAACATGTAGTAATAAATGCTTTCACTGTTAAGCTTACCACGCTACCAGTTGGCGTCTCGCATCTGGCACGAAGGATTCCCAACGAAACCCGCCACACTGCCGCCACCAAGGCCACCATACAGGGAGAATGGTTGTCACTTTTGGGAGCTTTCCTGTATGTACCAAGTCTGTCACCGCTGTGTCCGTTCCATCGCCATTGCCACAGTCAGGATATTATACTAGCGATGAGGTCATTCTGATACATATACGTCAAAAACCATGTACTGATTGATCATATCCGATAATTGTGATGGGCATATCAGATCATGGGTTACAGAAAAAGGGCGCGTGGTATGACAAAAAAATAATAATAATAAGCGTCATGCCATTGCTGGCCCAAATCACGCATTACGCTCGTCCCGCACTCATTCCGCGCTCATTCCGTGCTGAGCCCGACATCCCGTGCATGCCCTCGCTCACCCCCTGTGCCACCCCGCCCACCCGGCAGGAAGCCACCGTGCAAGAGCTCCGGTCGCGGGTGGCAGAAGCGGAGGCCGAGCTGGCCCGGCTGCGGACCATGCGGGCCAGCAGCGACTCCCTACCATCGTCATCGTCACTGGCACACGGGGCGAGGGACGCAGCGGTAACCGCCGGCGCCCGCAACACCTCCTCCAGATCGCGGTCCCCCAGTGGCAGGGGGGACAGGGACAGGGGTCCCTGGGAAGACGACCTCGAGGACGAGGGGGAGGACACCGGCGCGGATGCCAGTAACGATCTTACCGGCGATGACGGGAGCGGTGATGGCCAGAGGCAAGGGCAACCAAGAAGGCAAAGAAGGCAAGGAGGGCAAGGAGGGCAAGAAGGGCAAGGAGGGCGAGGAGGGCCAAGGGGCCAAGGCCGATTGAGACAAGGGGAGGACAGCTCGAGCGAGGGTGCGGTGGCATTGGCGGAGCTGGAGGCGGCAAGGGCCGAGATGGAATCCCTGCGAGCGACGGTGGCGTCGCTAGAAGCGGCGCTGGGTGCCAAGGATGACGTGGTCACCCAGCTGCAGGCGTCACTGGGCGAGATGGCGGAGGGCAGCCAGGCGCTGCAGAGGGACTACGCCGAGGCAGACAGCTGGCGCTCCGAGGTGGTGGCCTTGCGGGAGGAAGCATCGGCGGGGTGGGAGGGGTTGGAGGCAGCGCGGGAGGAGCTGGCGGCGTCAAGGGAAGAGCTGGCGGTGTCAAGGGAGGAGGTGGTGGCGTTGCGGGAAAAGGTGGCAGCGTTGCAGGCGGCAGCGGTCAGGGAGCGCGCTGCGATGGCGGTGGAGTGGGAGGAGCGGGATGTAGTCTGGAGGGAGGAGCGAGCCAAGGGGGAAGAATCGCAGAGGGAGGAGCGGGCGCGGAGGGAGGGGTTGGAGCGACGGGTGGAGGAGGCAGAGGCGCGGTTGATGTCGCTTTCGTCCGCAGCGGCGGCGCATGGCCATGGGCAGGTGGGGCCAGGATGGCGGGGGGCAGGAGGGAGGTGGCAGGTGAGATCGACAGCCAAGCAAGAGCCAAAGGGAGAACGAAAGAGAGATGAGGGCCAGGGCACACATAATCAGGGCTGCCGTGTGGCAGCATGGGGTGTGAGGTGGGGGGTGGAGAGATGGAGTTGGGTGGCGCTTGTCGGGTGGAAATACTCCGGTCGGTGTTGAGTTGGGTGGTATACATCTGCGTGTCAGCCGGGGTTTGGGAGGGCGGAGGGGGGAAGTTGTGGCGTGGGCCTGGTTTGTCGGTGTGGGGGTCAAGATGCTCTTTCTGTCACACGTGCAGTGGCTTTTTTGTGATTGACAGGTCATGCGCCAATAGCGTTGTGTGCGTGTATGTATGGACACGAATACCTGGCATGCATGACATGGACTTCATGGGGCAAAGGATAGCTTCCTCCACTTACTCGCAGGCGCGTGTGACAGAGAGCACGTGAATTGAGGGGCAAACCGGTGGCACTAGAATACCACGAGATTAGCTCCAAGATAGTAAGCCTAGAATACTAAGATTGGCCCCCCCATATGCAGGGTAAGACTTCTAAAATGCTGAGTCAGCATCCTCTTGAATCTCTTTCTACTTACGCTCTACCCCTCATGCCCTACCCCTTAGGTTCAACCCCTCACGCCCTACCCCTTACGTTCTGCCCCCCATGCCCTACCCCTTAGGTTCAACCCCTCACGCCCTACCCCTTACGTTCTGCCCCCCATGCCCTACCCCTTCGGTTCAACCCCTCACGCCCTACCCCTTACGTTCTGCCCCCCATGCCCTACCCCTTAGGTTCAACCCCTCACGCCCTACCCCTTACGTTCTGCCCCCCATGCCCTACCCCTTAGGTTCAACCCCTCACGCCCTACCCTTACGTTCTGCCCCCCATGCCCTACCCCTTAGGTTCAACCCTCACGCCCTACCCCTTACGTTCTGCCCCCATGCCCTACCCCTTAGGTTCAACCCCTCACGCCCTACCCCTTACGTTCTGCCCCCATGCCCTACCCCTTAGGTTCAACCCCTCACGCCCTACCCCTTAGGTTCAACCCCTCACGCCCTACCCCTTAGGTTCAACCCCTCACGCCCTACCCCTTACGTTCTGCCCCCCACGCCCTACCCCTTAGGTTCAACCCCTCACGCCCTACCCCTTACGTTCTGCCCCCCATGTTCTTCCTCCCACGCTCTACCCCTAACGTCCCAACCTCTTGCGTCCTACCCCTTGCAATGGTCACCACGACTTGGAATGTTCCCCGTGGAATGGTCACCCATGCGCGCGACATCAGGAGCCGGCCGTGCCGACCCGTGCCAGCGATATGGTTCGGGCGGATGCGGGCGGTGCCACACAGCAGAGCAGGGGCGGCCTGTGGGAGTCGGAACCAGCTATGATGGCTTCCTCCCAAGTCGACTCTGCTGGCGCACGCGAGGCGCCAGGTGTCGCCGGGACAATGGACAAGCGGCAAGCGGCGGGTGTCATCCAGCAGGATGGCATGCGCAGGATCCCAGAGGGCTCGAGGGACCGCGCGTGTCAAACGGCCATCAACTCCCACGCCATGGTTGTCTACGGTATGCATGGTTGTCTACGGTATGCACCGAGGGGTGGCATGTGCTGAAGCAGATGGTGGCTTTTGCTGAAGCAGGAAGTGGTGGCATTTGCTTGTGGTTAACGGTGGGGGGCGTCTTTCGTTTAGGCACCCAGCTGTGGCGGTTGTCTAGGGTAAGTGGTGGGGGTTTGTGGGGGTTTCAGATGGGGGCCTTGGTTCATGTTAGGATCTGTTGCGAGGCCCCGACTGTTTCGTACGCGGTGAGTTTGCGTTGGGCTTGCGTACACCTGCAGACACACGCGCACCTGCACACATCGACGCACTTGCACATACATGCACACAATGTCATGCACACAATGTCATGCACACACATGCACACACATGCACACACATGCACACACATGCACACACATGCACACACATGCACACACATGCACACACATGCACACACATGCACACACATGCACACACATGCACACGCACGCGCACACACACACGTAGACACAATCACTCGTGCACACAGACATGCATGCATGGCTAACAGCACATCGATAGTCTAGCCTTGCTTGGGAGGATGCCTGTTGTGCGAGAAAATGCCGGGGACGCATAGCCTGTTTCCACCCATGCTGCACCAGGATGAACCATGTGTTTGTATATGCCCCATCCGTCGACCTGTCATCGGGCCCCGCCCCATGCCCTGATGCACCTTAGTTACCAACTTCTCCAAGCACACTACGTGTTACTAGTCAACACACCAAAGCACAACATGCATGGCGGCTGAAGACAACAAGGGAAAAGCATCGCCACAAAAGCGATGCGTACCGGCGAGCCAGTCGCAGGGGGGCCCTTGGTGGGGTTTGCGTTCCAGGCTGTTCTGATACCTGAAAACTGCCCAAGCTGAGGTCAGCCTGAGTCCGAGGTGGGCGGAAATTCCAGACTGACTCTGGCATGCCTCCGTCTGCCACCCCTTTCCCCCCCTTTGTTCCCTCCTGTCCCTGTTCTTTCCTTGTCCTATGTGTGTGCCTCTTCCTCGTCCTATGTGTGTGGCTCTTCCTTGTCCTATGTGTCCGGCTCCTCCTTGTCCTATGTGTTTGGCTCGTCCTTGTCCTCTGTGTTTGGCTCTTCCTCGTCCTATGTGTGTGGCTCTTCCTTGTCCTATCTGTTTGGCTCTTCCTTGTCCTATGTGTGTGGCTCCTCCTTGTCCTATGTGTGTGGCTCCTCCTTGTCCTATGTGTGTGCCTCTTCCTTGTCCTATGTGTGTGCCTCTTCCTTGTCCTATGTGTGTGCCTCTTCCTCGTCCTATGTGTGTGCCTCTTCCTTGTCCTATGTGGGTGGCTCTTCCTCCCCCTATGCTGCGTCCACTGGCTCCATGACGCGGCGCGTCGGCCGACAGATCTCACGTTTGGGGCCAGCTTCCACGCGCACCACAGCCCAGGGGACTCCACGGACGGCAGCGGAAAGGTAACGGCTGGGGCTGAAGGAAGGAGGATGGGGACCTGGGGGGAGAGAAGAGGGGAGAGGAAGGGGGCAGAGAAGATGGGAGAGCAAGGGGGAAGAGAAGAGGGGGGAACAAGGGGGGAGAGAAGGGGGGGTGGGCAAAGCGGGGAGAGAAGAGGGGAAGGGGGGGGGGGGGGGGGGGGGGTGGACTACCGCTGCATGGAGCATGGAAGTGGTCCGGGGGGGGGCGTAAAGACATTCTTGGTGCCATGGGAATGATCATGTGTGCAGCCAATGCGTTTTTCATGGTGTGGTATGGGGAGTAACCCCAACACGGGGCATCCCATCATCAACCACCGGCGAGATCTGAGCCAACCGAAGCCTAGGAACAGGGAACACCATAGCATCGTCGTGTGCCTTGCTTGCTGTGCCTCCCGGGACCCCGTGCACGCCCTGACTTGAGGCTTCTCCGGATGTCCTGTCTTGAGCCAAGGTCCTGTAACAAAGCAAAGGTTTGGGAAGGTCACCTGCCACCACCCTTCCCACTCGTCCTCCTGCGCTACCTCTGCCTTTGGACGTCGCTCTCGTCACCTAACTGAGAGTTGCCTACTCCAGTGGAGTCATTGTAGATTGTTCGTAAACCTCGTGCCCTTCATGTATAAATGCGCTGTTCGATTTTCTTGGCTGCTCATGGCATCTCACGTCCGCTTTTCCTCACCACGCTGCGCGTATAGCGGGCAATGCCTGTCTATCTGCATGCCGTTGCACGCTGTACCTGTGGTCGGGTGATGTGCGCGTGTGTGTGCTTTGGTGCGGTGTTGGTGCGCCAGCAGCTTGCAGTGGTGGAAGACGAGTCATCGACAAGTTTACGGGAACGGCTGAAGGAGGTCATTCAACACCAGGTATGTTGTGTCTTTATTTATCTATTTATTTATGTAGTAGTATTTGTTTATCACTACTCTCTATCAAGTACTAATTATTTCTCTATTTATCTCTTTCTTTGTTTCTTCCTGATAGAGGCAGATGACGAACCAGCACGCCCCCGGGCTGCCCTGGTCTGTCGCACCCCACCTCATCCTCCCGAGCTACCTCAATATCTCCTCGCTCTCTCCCCAGTGTGCGCTGCCCCGCCTGACCCCGGCTTTTCCCCTGCTTGGCATCCAGTGGTAGGGGCTATCTCCGCTGTGCAACTCTGCCAGCACACTCCTGCTGGCACACTTGCGAACTAGCCCTTGCACACTTGCGAACAAGCACGTGCAGACTTGCGAACATGCAAATGGGGCAACCATGCCATGGCGTCCCATTACTCGTTGAATGCCTTGCCTTTTATGGATCACGCTACTAGCCCGCACTCCCTCTTGTAATGTTGATCATGCGACTATGACCCGAATAAACAATAATAATAATAATAATAATAATAATTATAATAATAACAATAATAATAATAATACTCCCCTCTTTCTGCTCCCCTCTTGCTGTGAATGCATCCCTCCCCCGCCCCCCCTTTGGTGTTTATGCGACTGCACTCCTCCCCCTCGCCTCGCGGTCGCAGACGGAGGTGATCAACCTCAAAGGCGAGGTGGTGGCCCTCAAGAACGCGCTGGAAGCCGAGCGCAAGGTGACCATATTATTATAGTATTTAGCACTTCATTTGCAAGGTGACCATATTGTTCTAGTATTTAGCACTCTATTAGCAAGGTGACCATATTATTCTAGTATTTAGCACTCTATTAGCAAGGCGACCATGTTATTCTAGTATTTAGCATACTATCAGCAAGGTAAGCATGTTATTTCAGTATTTCCTTCCATTCGTATTGTAGGCTACGGCAGCTACTTTGCAGCGGCTTTGCCCAACTGAGTGCATTGCCAAGTTACAGAGTTCACTTTTGGCTTTTGAGGACAAGGGCACAATGCGGGAAGAGAGCCCCCCCCCAGGCTTGTAGCAGTTGCCCCTTGTTCCCATTCGTCCGGGTGCCCTCCTGTTTCCCTCGATCAGGCGTTTTCTCGGTCAACTCTAGCCATCTCACATGGTCGCCAGGGCAGTCCCGAAGCCAAGTGCCTGATGGCTGACCCATGACTGCCGGTACCTGCCCTGGACCTTATCTTCCCTCCCCATGGCCCCCCATGGTCCCTTTCGAATGATCGGTACCTTTCGCATTACCTTAAGCGTGCGCTACCTTGCCTTGACTACATGAGTGGCCCCTCGCCCGCTCCCTTTGAGGGAGAGCCCCCTTTGAGAGGGAGCCCCCTTTGAGAGACAGCCCCCTTTGACAGAGCGCCCCCTTTGAGAGGGAGCGGCAGACCCCTAACCGGCACGTCCCTTCGGTTTGCAGGGCAGAGTTGTCGCGCGACAAGATAAGCGCACCACGCAGCAGAAGGATGTGATGCGAGCGGAGCTGTGTTATGCTGCATGCTCCGCCCCCCCCCTTTTTTTGGGGGGGGGGGGGGAGGGGGGGAATAGGGGTTTTGTCCCCATCCCACTTGACAAAGAGATGCGTCTTGCCAAGGTACGGGTAGGGTAGTAGCATGGAGTACAGAGCCACACATGCCACACATGCCACACATGCCACACATGCCACACATGCCACACATGCCACACTTGCCACACATGCCACACATGCCACACATGCCACATAGCTACATGTATTTAGCTGCATCCGGGCTCCCATCCCATGTGCTGCCGGTCTCATACCTGCCGCTTCCCTGCCACCTCCCCCAACCTCCCGGCCGCTTCTCTGCCATCGATCGCTCCACCCCACGCCAGGCCAAGCGGGAGGCCGAGTCTTTAATGTGGTCGCTGTCCTCCCGCAAGAAGCCACTGGACGCGGTGGCGTTTGCCAGCAACAAGAAGGACGAGGACGCGCCGGTGGAGGAGCGCGCTGGCTTGGCGGGCGAGCGGATGGACTATGATTACGACGTGGAGGCGGCGCTGATGGGCGGTGCAGGTAGGGACCCTGCGTACCCAGATCACTGCTTACGATCCCTGCGTAAGACCTTTGTGCATGATCCCTGCATAGGTTCCCTGAGCAACGACGTAAATTTGTGCTTTCGATCCCTTCGCAGTCTATGGTGCAGAAAGTTGTAAGTGGTCGCCTTGCGACGCCGTGGTTGTGTTTGCAAGTGCCCACCCGGGATGGTTACCAACATGCGCTGTGTGCGCAACATGCGATGGTTACCAACATGCGCTGTGCGCGCGCCCATGGCTCACCTGGTGCCTGCAGGTGCTGGCTTCCGCCCCATTTCCTCGCTGCTGTCGAGGGTCCCTGGGCGGCCCAGCACAGCCATCGCAAACGTGTGCCTACAGCTGGGAGGCATGCTCGACGCGGCCAGGTTCGAGCGGCTGCCCTCCTTTTTTTTTCTTTTTTCCGCGTTTGTTTTTTCATTCTCGGTCTCTGTTTCCCTCTTGCAGTTCTCTCCCTCCTCTTTGATTTGTCTAGAACGAGGGGAAGCTGGCATGAGGATGTATTTTTCTTTCCGGTAATCCGGTTGCCCGATTTCTCTTCATTCTTCCCTTTTCCTTGTTCCCGCCCCCCCCCCGTCGCGCCCCCCCTTTCTGCTCTGGGGTCCCCTTGGGATGCCGCCAGTGGGAGTGGGTGCACTGCTGCTTACGGGATCTTGTGCCTAGCTTTCGTAGTGGGGTGGACTGACATCCTTCGCTCGTTCATTCGTTCGTTTGTTCGATCTGCTGCCATCCGGCCCCTCCCCAAACTGCGTCCCCCCCGTGCCCCACCAGTCTCCAAATGAACGCAAAGCCGCTGCTGCGGGTACTGCTGGCCGTTTACCTCATGGTCTTCCACTGTGTGGTGACGGCCGCCATCGTCAGCTGACCACCGTGGGTGATGGCCATGCTTGGGTGAGCATTTACCCGGGGTCGAACTGACCATCGTGGTGACGGCCGCCAATGTCAGCTGATTATCGCGATCGTCAGCTGCTTCCCATGCGCGATGACCCTAGCTGCATGCAGGATGAGCATACCCATGGGTGAAGGGGACCGGAAACTGCTGATCATGATGAAGCAACATCACCATAGCATAATGCTGCATGCCGCAGGAATGTTCTCCCATGGCAAGCCACCAACAGCCATGGCTTTCCATGGGAAGCAATGCCCAGCCAACGCCCTCCTCTCACGGACCGCGATGCATGCGTCACAGGGGCCCTGGGAAGCATCGTTTTAAAGACGCTATTCCTTGACCTCGGATGGTGGGCTTCATTTGCGCTGGCATCGCCTTGCAAGGCCGCCACCGCTCAGGTGGCTGGGTTCCATGCTGGCCGCTAGGTTACGACCGGGCTGAGTACTTAAGCTAGTTGACGTCGGGACGTGATTTGTGTAAGTCGGAAGTGCATGAACATGCACTGAACCAGTGCAGGCATGTCAAAGGTGTCGGCACGCAAGGACAGGACAAGGTCGATGACTGCCTGTATTCGGCAGGAACTACGCATTGCGTGCATGGCACAGCCGGATGGTTCTTTCCACTGACCTGTTCATTGGTCAGCCGGAATGTATAGCCAGGTTTGGCCCTGGCCCCTATCCCGTGGGCGTGGCATGGACCCGGCAATCAGACAGACTCCTGCGTGGCCTGCCTGCCTGCCTGCCTGCCTGCCTGCCTGCCTGCCTGCCTGCCTGCCTGCCTGCCTGCCTGCCTGCCTGCCTGCCTGCCTGCCTGCCTGCCTGCCTGCCTGCCTGCCTGCCTGCCTGCCTGCCTGCCTGCCTGCCTGCCTGCCTGCCTGCCTGCCTGCCTGCCTGCCTGCCTGCCTGCCTGCCTGCCTGCCTGCCTGCCTGCCTGCCTGCCTGCCTGCCTGCCTCCTTCTATGACGTCGATGTACGGTGCCGGCAGATGTCTCCATATGCTGGCCCTGCTGCATGTACGCATCTCCCTGCCACCAGGCAACTCCTGGCTAGAGGGCATGGTGTCCTCTGGCAGCAATGGCCCAGCTTTCCCGGACCAATACCATGGCATTTTGCGCCCAGTTGGCCACTGCCGTATGCTGTTTGGTCCAGCAAAAGGGACATGCGGATAGCAGGCTGGGTGCAGCTCTGCCAAGTGGCCTCGTCCATATTTTCCATCGATATCGGTGTTGATCCACAGGTGACAGAGAGCTTCCAGATGTTGGCCACCAGTGGGATGCACCTAGACCTTGGGCCACTAGATTGATCTTCAGGCATGCGCACAAGGCTTCTTTTAGCCTCGCCAATATGCGACAGGCTGCCCCCTATCAGCTTCAGCGCATGTATGCCTGATCATGGCAACCTCACGGCATTGCAAGGGACATCCACGCCTTGGGTTCACAAGGCCCCTCTCTGCCCAGGTAATTTGGAAATGGGCAGCAATATATCAGTGAGACAATTTTCGTCCATAGATAACAGCAGGCTTGAGCTACCATGGTTTAGATTCTCCATATATCTGGCCTGCGCTGGTTGTCTCTTTGATATGACATATCATGAAATCATTATAAAATTATATTCATTGTCAACGATATATACTTATATGATGTCATGCATGATTCAAGGAGATCTAGGCAGGCCACTATAATTAATAATTAAATTAGACTCGTGCTCCCAAATTGGGAGTCGTGGAGTGTTAACCCTGATGGACATGGGTGGATGGGGGCATCGATCCTAGCTACCGGTCTGTTCAACATATATCTTTAAAAAATATAATTACTTATACATCAGAGTAAAGGCACCCAATTAAAAATAAACAAAGCCAACGCTAACAAGAGATACCACGACGAAATAACTACAACATATATATATCTTCAAATGGGAGATCGATCGCAGCAATGGTGCTCACCACTAGACACTCCCGGCCAGTTAGGCTCGAAACACACGCCCTGCGGCAAGCATGCTGTTTCCGGCCCCGCCGTCTAGGTCATCTAGTCGCTCTACACGCGTAAGCCAGCCATAATGTCAATGCACAAGGATACACATTTCCATCACCATTCATCTTCATCATCCTGAACGACTCGATTACGCGGACAAGATAACGGCAGGCTCGAGCTACCCTGTCCAGATTCTCCCGATTTCTGGCCTGCGCTGGTTGTCTCCTTGATATAATTAAACTTACACCAGAGTAAAGGCACCCACGTAAAAATAAACAAAGCGCCAACGCTAGCAAGAGATACCACGACATAACAGCTATACAGCCGGCATTAATTAAATTAATTAATTAATTAAACACGTGCTCCCGTTGGGGAGTCACGGAGCACCGAAGTGCTTGTAATCCCTGTGTGTGCACTACAGGAGAAAGGGCAGAGACCCCCAGTCTCCTTCATGCCAAAGGCATGCCACAGCTGCATTCGGGCGCGCTAGCTAAGGACAGGCTAACGATCCGGCAAACTGTGGGTGCAATAAGACCCATGTAAGCGTGCCGGCATGGGACTCTCGATCCACACCGCGGAATGAAGTAAAACATCCTAATAACCATGCTGCGCCGCAAAGTCAGCTCGTGTGCGCGGCGGAGCAAGATGTCAGCCATAGCCCGGGTAATCGCTATACCGAAAGGCGTTGGCGCCAATACCACGACCATGACCACGACCACGACCACAACCACAACCACGACCACGACCACGACCCGACGACCACGACCACGACCACGACCACGACCACGACCATGACCATGACCACGACCATGACCATGCATGACCATGACCATGACCATGACCATGATCGACCATGACCATGACCATGACCATGACCATGACCATGACCATGACCATGACCATGACCATGACCATGACCATGACCATGACCATGACCATGACCATGATCGACCATGACCATGACCATGACCATGCATGACCATGACCATGACCATGACCATGACCATGACCATGACCATGACCATGACCATGACCATTTTGATGATGATGATGATGTCTCGTTTTAGGTGGTCTTTTGACCTTATTTATTTGAATGAAATCAGTTTACCTGTGCGTGGTGTTTATAATTATCAATTTGCTACGCCTTTTTTTGTCATGTTGACATTTTGTCGTGTTAACATTTGTTGACAATTTGTTTTGTTAACATTTTTCTTATGTTTGGCCTTCGCATGTTAACGTCTTTACATTTCTTGACATATCAACTTGGCTTGTCGATTTGTTGATATGATGTTTTGACGTGTTGATAGGTTGGTATGTCAAAGATTGTCAAGTTTTTGTCAACCATGTCAAAATTCAGACAAGGTTTGCCAAGCGTTTGACATCATCATGTCAAGCTTTGGTCACGTTCTGTCACCAGGTTTGTCAAGGTCATGGGAGTTGATATGTCAAAAATTGTCAATTACATTTGACAACTCTTGACAAACATTTGTCAAACTTT
Source organism: Mesostigma viride (assembly GCA_009746045.1). Classification (NCBI taxonomy): domain Eukaryota; kingdom Viridiplantae; phylum Streptophyta; class Mesostigmatophyceae; order Mesostigmatales; family Mesostigmataceae; genus Mesostigma; species Mesostigma viride. Next base: position 8,976,584 of record RPFO01000065.1, read on the forward strand.
GTCAACACCCCGACATTCCTAGTAGTGGTGTTACGTCATGTGTTTGATTCGGGACATCACTTTGCATTTCAGGCTTTCAGCCCGGCCTTGCGACCACCCACATGTTGGCATGCAGGCTCACTCCGTGATGCGCAGCCACGGCGCAGCCCCCACAACCTCATGAAGGGCATGTGTCCTGATTCCCCAGCTTCGTCGCCGATTCGTCAAGCATCTGCGAATCTTCACAGCCCTTGCACCACTAAGGTATAAGCGTTCCAGCCCAAGCAAGGTTGGATCGAATATGTTGCGGGCTGCATGGATGTAAACTCCAGTTGGCCCTCTTTTCCGACCATGGAGGCTGCGGTGCTTGCATATGCATCACGGTGGAATTTTGCTGTGTTGCGTCGATCCGCGCACATGGAATTTTATGTCTGGTATGTACAGTCCCCACGCACTTTTAAGGGGATGCCCAAGAAGGTTGTCGAGACGGAGGGAAAGAAAAAAAATCACGCATGGGGCCGGGCAAGTGGACGTGTGCGCATGTGTCACGGCCGGGCCGGGTGCCACGGGACAAGGATGCCGATGCCGCCTCCTCACGTGAGTTTGTTCTCAACTACGCGCGTACGTACCGGTGTTCAACTCCTATCGCATCACAAAGCACACGTACCTTCAACACAATCACGGCCGCTGCGGGAACGGGTACAAGTTGATGGCAAAGTCTTTGTGGCCATGCAATTAAAAGGAGTTGACTGCACAAGAGCACGAGTACATCAAGCAGCATGCGTGCGTCGGCAGCAATGTTGGCCAGGTACAACAAGGATTCGGAGGCAATCTTCGCGGCCCCGGCCGGGGCGGCATTGTTCCCATGAACTGTTTAGCCTCTCGTTTTGTACAATGATTGGAACTTAGGCGGATACGGTTGGGGCTGACCCGGATGCGATACAGCTTTTTTGCCTTAGTAGATTGGACCTCAAGGCTGATCAATGGTGGGGTGTTTGGCTTCAACTTGGATGAGAATCGCAGGATCCAAAGACTCTTTTCATGAGAAAGAGTATGGCATCCCGGCTATTATCAATTAAGGGGTCCGGACGGACCGGAATTATTTCGCGCCAAAAAATTCGCGCCGGTACCCGGCACGTGAAATTGTGGTGCACGATGCGCGTAACCCTTGCGCCAAGTTGGCCATGGCGACGTGCGTTAGGTAATAAATGCAGTAATATGGCAATAAGACCGCAGAAAATTATGCAGATGCATCAAATCAAAGTTTCATCATGATCTTGCGTAGCCGAAGATGCATTATTGACGAGATCGATGCCATTTTTCATCCGCGTTTGCGAGGGGGTCTGGCCCGGAAATCTTGCCGCAACGAATAAGCAGCAATACATGCCTACAGCGATAATTACAAAGGTTCTTAGTCCCTAGCGATGCAGAAAGCAACGTTCATTAACGGGGAGATTGAAAATGTTAAAGAACCTTTTATTTTATTACTTTTCCTCGTCATTTTCGGAAAGAAAACGCCAGGTCCTGCTTTATGCGCTGTCAACCCGTCCATGGGTGGCTGGCATTTCTTGCGCGCCTTGTCAGGAAAGGTAGCATGCCATTGTACGTCTATTATCCAGTGGTTACCCCCGAAGTCTATTGCGTTTAGAAATCCCTTTATTCTAAGCTTTCAGCACGGTTTCCTGGAAGGGTGCGTTGTTTTGTTCGCCGCTTGCTGCATGCACGTCTCTAGTTTTCCGGCAGCTTTCAACCGATTCGCTTACGTTATGCGTGGCAAGCTCTGAAATCCTGTCTAGGATTGGGTAATATCAAGGTAAGCTGCTACGTTAATGTAATGATATATGGAAGGATTTGGATGGCAGAGTGCTTATATTGCATATTCAACACGTACCCCGGCATGCCTCGAGCTAGGGCGGCATGCAACAAGCTGGCGAGCATATGAACCGTGCGTCTCAACGTGCTGGGAAACAAGGTGGCTATACTTCTCTTGCTGGCCATGCTTTGTATATGTGTAAGCTATGCTTACGTGTGTGTCCTCTTTAGATTTGTGGATCACAGCCACTATGCTTCACAATCAATGTGCTCTCAAGGATGCTAGCCATGCTTATGAGGATGGCTGCAAGCCATTTCTCTTATGGCTTTGCTGTATTTCGTGTTTGCGCTTACAGTTCTGTTTTGTTGGTTGGTTTTTGAACGGGGTGATGTGAACCTGCAGGGTTAGAACATTGTGTTATTATTGCTGGTTGATTGAGGCATCATCCTCTACTCTAAGTCAGCATAGCACGTGTAGATGAGCATGCTGTTTATGCACCTTATTGTTGAGCATGGTTTACAACCATGGTGAGGTGTGGGGTGTGGCTAGCATGTACGAGTCACCCATCTAATCCCACATGTTTCTGTTGCTATTGAACGTTGCTTGGGCCTCTAAGCATTTCTGTTATTACCAATGAAGATTGCCAACTATGCTACCATAGTGTGGTGCTGCATGCTATGAATGACCTCTCTAGTACTCAAGGCTCATGCTCAGCTTGATCCTGCATTTGGTGGCTGTTTGTATAACTCAATTGGCAGCCGTCTATGTTAGGATTCTGATGATTTGTGGTGGGCAGGTGATGAAAAGGGTTATGTTTGAGCTCATGCTAGTCTATACTAGGGTTGAGGGGTGGCAGTTGAGGACACTAGTTTATGCCATCAGTCTAGCTCAGAATGACCTGAATTTTGATTCCAAGATAGTTTGCATGATAAATAACTTGCTGGCACCTTGTTTGCCCCACTTGGTGGTGGGCAAGGTTGTGATTGGTGCAGCCATTTGGAATAAAACCGTATTTTCGTGCATTTTTTTTTTCATACAAAAGAACATAACTGTTCACATACGTGGTCAGAATGAGCTGAAAATTGGTCCCATTGATATTCCCACCCTGTGGAAGTTATTTTTATCTCCCTGGGCCCAACCCATGCGTATTCAGTTTGATTTGATTTTTTTTTTTTAGTCACAAAAAAGACGTATTTTTCGGTAAACTGCATAAGTATGCCCAGACGTGCGATTTTGGTGCTGCAAATTAGCTCCATTCTTTGGTCTGGGTGGGGATTTGACAAAAATATGGTGTTTGGTACACAAGTGTGGGGGGGTTGTCCTAGGCAATCCGTGCTTTTAGGGGGTGTGCGCGCCAAAAAAAGCTCCGTGCACATGTATTGTGATGGGCCTTGAACTCAACAAGTAGCCAGATGCATGCCCAAGGGTCATATTTATGGTCCCCCATCATAATTTGCATTGCCAGAATGGGTATTGAGTGCAAAACATGTGTATTCAATTTGGGGGGGGGCAGGTCCGTCCGGACCCCTTAATAAAACACGTGCTCCCGTTGGACAGTCACGGAGCACCGAAGTGCTTTTAACCCCTAAATGGTCTGGCTGCCGATTTTCCGCCTAAAACTGAGTTACAGCCGACACGTCGGCCCCTTCTCGGGGGACCAAATGCCGCGAAAACTATTGAGAATTAGGAAACGTTTAGCTGAGAAGATCGAAAGTTTATAATTTTCCTCACAGCATGGTACTAGGTTTGCATACTTCTGACAAAGTTATAGAGGTGTTCTGGCCGGTCAAAGTACAAGGGGTCAGGGTACTTTTTCACGTACAACGTGCATTCCGGAAAACGACGACCTGGCCATGGCGGCTTGCGCCCACGCATGGCATTTACGTTTTCGTTCGAATTTTCTGACCAAACTCAGGAAATTGATTTTAAACGTCCTAAAGATGATACAGGCCAATTTTTGGTTCGCGGGAATGCCATTTGATAGGTGTCGGCAGCGTTCTTGCTGGAAAAAACTGCGATCAGGCCGGACGATAGAAACGTTGACAGCAATACCTTTCCGGCGTATTTTAAAGGATATATCGGTTTCTTTGTACTTTTTATGATACATAGTAGTCTTAAACGTGCAAGGGTGGCCAGAAATCGCCGAATCCAGTGACCATGCTGCACAACTTTGGTGTGCTGAAATGCGCCATTTTGCGGCCACCGCCTGGGCCAAGGTAACGCCATCCATGCCTGGTAAAGCTTAATCATCGTTTTCCTATCGATGTTTGACGTTTATATATACGTTCTAGCTTGTGTAGCACATTCTTTTCGCATTATTCATGCTCTTTCTTGACCCTGGCCTGGCCCCTTTCTAAAACACCCTTCTTAGATGCTTCCCTCAGTCAGTTGACCTGCCACAGGGTGATGGTGATAAGTTTTAGAGGCTGTATGGGTTTGAATACCTCCATATATGTTTGTTATACATTTCCCACACACATATTGCATGAGTGTGAGGCAGTTGGCTGGTCTCTGTGGCATCATCAAGCATGTAACCGGTGAGTAGAAGCTTCCCATTGTCAGCATGTGCCACCAGGTGTGCTGGCCATCACCTGGCAAGCTATAGCAGCTTAGGCCTAGTTTATCCTTGCTAGGGCAAGCTGAAATAGGCTTAAAATCACTAGTTTGTTGGTGGCTGCCTTCTAGAATGCATGCCTTGCGTAGGGTATCCGTACCACGTTACCTACGTGCATGGACAAGGTGGCACCTGCACATAGGTGCCATGTAAGGGCAGTGTGATGATGCAGTTATGTTTCCCCATCATTGTGGAAGGGAAATGTATTGTGTGGCATGGTTGGGGGCCATATTAGTAGGTATTAGTAGGTAGTATGCCCACTCCTACCCCCTTGGTTGCTTTTTACCAACGGTACCCCTATGGGCTGTACTGGGTGTAACTGCTGGTATACCCACCCAAATGATGACCCCAATGGCTCAAACTGTTCAGCAACTAATTGTTTATCATCCCTGAAGTGGTAGGTGCCTAGCTCTTACAACATAATTCAAAATGCACATTCTACCAAAAATGAAAACGCTCGTCTTGACCCCCCTGACTTTGACGGCAGTTATACATGGCCTACCCTGCATATATGTAAGGTTGTGATATACCAACCCGAAGGGCAACTCATGGACATGCTTGGCCCCCAAGGACAGCCATTGGATATGGGTGGGTTGGATGGCATCTGGTTTGCAAAATTGTGAAGTTACAGCCGATGCATCGGCAGTATTTCTGCCCATTTAGGGGTTAATCGATCCCTGTGTGTGCACAACAGGAGAAAGGGCAGAGGCCCCCATGCAGTCTCCTTCATGCCTAAGGCATGCCACAGCTGCATTCGGGCACGCTATAGCTAAACGGACGGCGCTAACGATCCGGCAATGTGTGGGTGCAATAAGACCCATGTGAGCATGGCATAACAAGGCCGAGCGTCACTGGGCAAGTAATCTGATCATAGCCAGGACGTAGCATGGTGGCTGTACAAGGACTAAGCTAAGGCTATGGCATCCTATGCTCGTCAATATATGGGGATTTGCAGTTAGATGGGACCGCCAACTGCAACACATTTGCTTTGCAGTTCATGATATGGCTAAAAGTAGATTGCCTGGGACGCTCTTTCATATGCTTGGCCATGCGCCAACTGCGACACATTTGGTTTGCAGTTGAAGTGATATGACTAGGAGTCGATTGCCTTGGACGCTCTTTCATGCTTGGCCATGCGTTCCACCCAAGTGAGAAGTCGGATAATATCACAGAGGCAATTGAGGATTTCGGGTGGTTGCGCAGCATGACCACAATTGAGGGTAGTACTGTTCCACAGCGTGGCATGATGACAAGCGTGCGCAAGCTAGCATATGGGCCAACTGTCAACACAACTAGTGAAGTGCTCAAGGCCAAACATCGCCAGGCCACCGAGACTTCCAAGCACTAGCTTTCATAGAGGCGGCCCGGCCAGTGCATGTGAGGTGCCGGACTTGCATACTCTTTCTCATGAAGTGGAATCTTTGGATCCTGGCCGGGTGATGCTTGGCCCTGCTTCACTAGTTGTGTTGACAGTTGGCCCGTATGCTAGCTTGCGCACGCCCTACTAGGTAATGAATGGATGAATGGATGGATGGATGGATGGATGGATGGACGGACGGACGGACGGACGGACGCACGGACGGACGGACGGACGGACGGACGGACGGACGGACGGACGGACGGACGGATGGACCCCATGTCCTCTACTACTAGCTGTTCTTTGAAGGTGCGGGCCTTGCGGCGTCTAACATCATGGGGCCCGGCCCACGTCAGGAGGTGCCGGCCAGGCTGAGCGGGTCGCAATCCTGCGGGGGGGCCACGTGAGGTGTCTACCTGGTTGGTGCGAGCTAGGTGCCCTACAAGCTGCAGGCGCCGCTGCTTAATGGTGCTGGTGATATATGGCATGCCAAGGTAAAGGTCCTCATTGCGGACATGAGCAGCATATCCTAAGTACTCTGAAAATGGATCGCAGCATGTTGGTGACCGCGCCGTCCAGCTTAATTGCGGGCCAGGTCGGCGGTGAGGGTCCACGTCTCGGCCCCATACGTAAGAACAGGAAGGACGAGGACCTTAAAACAGGTCCTGTTTCTCGATCTTGCCGAGGGGCTTGCGCCACAGGGCCCGGTATTGGCGTAAAGCGTGCCAGGCGAGGGAGATGCGGTGGTCCACATCGGCCTCGCAGCTGGGAAGCAGGCTGCCCAGCAGCTTGACACGGTACGTCCCGATACAGGACTCGAGAGCCGTCAAGGAGAAAGAGGGCTAGCTGGCTATTATTTGATCTGGCTATTATTTGATTTGGCTATTATTTGATCTGGCTATTATTTGATTTGGGCTAGCTGGCTATTATGACTATACTGTATTATATACGGCGGGGCTGCAAGTCAGTTAGCCAGTTGGATCCCACGCAGGTCATAGCCAGGGCTGCTTTAATGCATTAATTAAGAACATGAACACATACAATTAATTAATTAAGGGGAGGTGGCACCCCAAAAACCTTAAAATTTGACCCATGCTAATATCACTTGAAATTCATTTGCACAATGCTGAATTATGATTGGGGGCACTAAATAACATCTCTAGTGAGTTGTCCATGCACTTGTTGGGGGTACTACCCCCATATATACGCCAATAATGCGCTATAAATAGCAAAAGACGCTAATTAGGGCTGGGTATGCCCCAGCCAATTCACTTATTTGTTGGCTACCAAAAATCAAGGTCGTATAGTTCCCTGAGTTTGTAGCTTGCTGAGCTATTTACATCATGGAAATGGCAAAACCTTGAACAGTTATTAATTTTCCCGCAAAACAGGTCATTTTTTACCGGACATTGGGAATAAACATGTCATAAACACTTCCGATAAGGCCACAAAATCAACAAAAATTCCGGCTAACAGGGGGACAGCAGTGTTCCAAGTCCCAGGTCATTCCGACAAGTCTAGCTCAAGTTATTGCGTCAGACGTGTTTTCAGAAAAATGCCCGCTAAAACAGAAAATGTCACTATATCAGCCCTTGTAAGCATCCTGCACAAGGCAGGCAGGGCAAAACCAATCCCCCTTGGGCTTCTTAGTCAACGGGGGGTCAGCGCAGCACCCATGCAGTCCTCCCTTGCACCCGAATGTGCTGCACAGCAGGAAAGGGACACCGTCAATTTCATCGGGGACGCACATGCAAGGCAAGGAATATCATCACATCATTCTCATCATCACTACTACCTTCCCCATCGTCCCCCTGCCCCTCCCTTTGCATCACGTCGTGGCAGCCACCCTTAAAACAGGTCATTCCGACAAGTCTAGCTCAAGTAATAAGGTTATGCGTGCTAAAACCTGAACATAAGCTTAAGGGGGTTTTCTTTGTATACATGGCCACTTAGGCATGATGTTTTCCATCCAAAAAGCCAGAAAGCATGCCCCACTCGATCACAAAACATAAGCAAACGGCTAGGCACCACATCTGCCCTCACCTGCCCTCGGCATGGCCAACCTTGCCAGCGCAAGCATAGCAACACGATCGCTAGGCATACATGCCAAGAGAGCATACACTATACTCTACCCAAGGTTACCTTGTAAACTTCATGCCAAGAACTCAGCAAATCTATGATCAAAAGCACATATAATTAACTCTAGCACACTGATGACGACACATGCTCAAGGTTGGGGGTCACTGTGGCACGCACTGATGGGTTTCCTAGACGACCACTCACCACCTGACAAGGCGCTAAGGACCACTCAGAAAGCAAGTAAACACAATCACACTTTACATGCCATCAACATGGATCAAATCCATGCTGAATATGTTCTGAAGTACAAAGGGGTGGCCACGCACCTCATACTCCTTCACCGTCCCTCGAGCATGGCCAGACTTATAAGTACGTGAATAGCAATTATGATGATGGCACTAACATGCATTACCAGCATTCTCTATGTTTCTCCCAGGTTAGAGTGTAAGGGTTATGCCAACCAAGCTTACCAACACAGCAACAACTCCTTAACTGCCCTACCCGACATGGGCAACAAACTGGAACTATGGAGGGCAAGGAACCAAGAAGATCATGGCATACAAAGCTTGCATGCAGTCAACCATGTCAACCATGGTTGGCTCAGCACATTGCTGTCTTGTCACATCATCATAACAAGGAAAGCTCAAGTAAACCAATGATGGCAGCTATCTACATGCAGTCACACAAATGCAATATCTCCAACATGATCGTCGATAAAAAACTTCCTTCCCTGCACGATAAAATGCAAAGAAACCAGTGGCGGCCGTTCAGCTTCTGACCGCTGTGATGCCGCTGCGAGGAAAGGGTGCGTCACTATCACAAACAAGAAGCGTCCATACGCACAACATCCTTGCCAGAACACGTGCTATGAAATCCCTTACGCCTTCCCTAGGATCTATCGGTTGAGACTGAAGCGGATTTGATCAAGACATCAACGAAAACAAGCTAAAGCTGCCAGGTATTCGTCAACACGACGGCGAGCAACGGAGAGTTAACTGGCGGAAACTGACCAAAACGAACGCAAAAAACTTCGAACGATGAGCTCTTCGAAGAAAGAACTGATAGTAGATAACAGTCGCCACAAATCTATACCTTGCCCTCGTAGATCCCTCGCCCAGGCGCGCAACAACTGCCGTTCTTCCATGGAAGGTTCCGACATGCACTGCGCAGGCCTCAAGAAATACTTACCGAGAATGGCCGAAAATGTAGCAAAAGCACCCGTTCGGTTTAGAATTCGATGCTACCGATATGAATGCATCCTTCACGGTCAAAAAGACCCCCAAAACTGAGAATTTACTGCCGCAGTCACGAATTCTATTTTATTCCGCGCGACCAAAAAATGCAGATTACCCCCCATGCCGATGGCAGTAAAAGAAAGCAGCGATATTGTAAACCAGCCACTTGCCGCCGCAACCCAACATCATTAAATCATCGTCTTCAACATCCAAGCATTTTTTTGGCATTTCTCTAGCCCTACATAGCTAGTTTCGCCTAAACGCAGTCGCCATGGCCACTTCCGCAAGTGGTGCGCGCACGGAGCACCCACTTTTCACGGTACGGCCGGTGCCGCGAATTTTTTCGCGCGGAAAATATTCGGCGCGCCACGTCCCCTTAAGAACATACCTCCGTGGGCGCACATAGTTTTCACCATTTGCGACGTGCCAAATCAGAATACCTCCGTGGGGAGGATCTATGTAACACATATCCCTGAGAAGGGGCATATGGTTTTTAATACATTCCTTGATATGGTTCAGTTAGGGATGGATGGATGGATGGACGGACGGATGGATGGATGGATGGATGGATGGGTGCACACATTCCTACCGGTCTATCCTATCTATCTAAGTAGACGGGGCTGGACCCTAGCGGTCTCGACTGGCATGCTTCCCACGGGTGCAAATATGCAAGCTAAGGACTTTCCCACAGCATCGGGGTCATTGTCTTCTACTACCTGGGCCCACTTGGCCCACTTGGCCTTGCCCTGCATCTTTAATAATACATCACTCATATTGATTAAGTCAGTGCATCCCGTTAGGAAATGCAAGACATGCATGCATGGCGTAATTATTAATAAGCTTGCATATACACAGACGAATGAACCTAGTAAAAACAGATCGCGGTGCGTGCTAAGAGTAAGGCAGTGTGGCCTGCGCGCAATGAAAGCGGTTTACCAAGAGTTGTGCACGAGTGTGTGTTCACATTTCCCCCTCCGCTCTCCCGGCCACCAGGCACCAACCACACATACATGTATAGTTATACAAGTGTTGTCCAGATCTCTTTTTGATTGGCAGGGAAGTCGTGATGCCTTGAATAGTGCCGGATGACTACTCATTGCGAAATTAGTGAGTAGGGTGTTGTCCAGATCTCTTTTGGATCACAAAACTGCAGCGCAGGACATGAAGTGCATGAACGAGCATGTGCACCCTGGTGCACTGATAATGGGCGATGCATCCCAGCCAATGCACGCCCCCCAAATGAGTGCTGCAACGGCAAGCTTGGCTACCAGACCTGTCAACACAGTTATCTTGGCATGGACTGGGTGGCAGTCGAGGAACACTGCCACAACCACGAACACGCAAAAGTGAATGCGTCCCACATCAGGGTAGCATACAGGAAGCAAGAGAAAGTCCAGCCATTAGTTAATTAAGTAGTCGCCCACCACAAGCAAGGAAGCATAGCAAGCATGGGCATGAGAAGCAATGCCATCACGCTCACAACTGATTCCATTCATCACTGCGATCCGAGTTGAGCTTAGATCGATGAAACCCGGTGTATTTCTCGACGCAAGGAAAAAAAATTTCAAATGCAGATTGAGGCAGAGAGGCAGGAAGTTACGTTGGAACAACACAGACAATGGGATGGAACCTTTTTTTTCCCTTTCCCTTTTTCTTTTGAGGCAAAGAAAAAGTCAGCAGCAAGGGAGCACCTTCGTACACATAGTGATGCTGCTGCCGATATGCCAAAGTGCAGTTTGATCGCACACGCGGCTAATTTAGTGTACGACCACTTGATCGCATACATGGCTATTTGTTTACGGCCGCACAAGGGAGCAGCGATCGACCGTGTTATTTATAGCAGTAAGCACAGACAGACCGGTCTATTACCTATCATACCAGAGCTCCGCAACTGCATGCAACACTAGGCTCTGACCAGAGGAGAAAAGTCTGCTGGAGCGCCCCAGTGGGTGCGATGTGCGCTGGCCCAGCACACTGCAGATTCGTGGGGCCCGGAAAAATTCCAAGGCCACACATTGCGATGAAACTAGGACACCCTCCTGGCTAACTAGCTGTAACAAGTGGCCGCATTTCGCTTCTAAGGCTGCGTACCGTTGATGCTAAGGGAATTTGATGTCAGCGCCAGAAGGTTGATGAGGTGGGCGGCCGCCAGCTCCAGTTTCCAAATCTGAAAGGACAATCTCTCAAACAGCAATAGCCAGCCACCCAGCCAAAAGAGTTATTGATATTTAAAATGCATTCGCAATATCATGTGCTGACCGGGTGCGCTACGCGTCGGGGTGAATTTCCTTAATTAAGGAACCCCTAAACATAAAATTTGAGCTTGCACCATAGCCAAACCGGTAGCCTTCCTGAAAGCAACTCGCCCCCTGCTGTTACACAAAGACATGGCATGTGGTGTCAGGGGCTATGGTGGCATGGCATCCTACCACCATCAATTGCAACTCGCACCCCCATGTGGCATCAACATGCCAAGCCTCCTCCGCGAAACTGAAGGGGGCAGAGCCTCCTGGGGAGTCCTAAAGGTGCAGATCCTGAAAGGTGTAATGCTTCCAACGTTACAAGCCTCCTTGGGAATACTGAAGGTGCAAAGCTACTGAATCGACTCATTGATAAATGCAATACTACTCAAGGTACAAAGCTTCTTCAACGAATACCAACTCAAGATAAGCATGTTCTTAGCCCTGGGCGAGGGTGCGCATGCTACACAGCACTCAGCTTCCGCACCGGACAACGTGTGTGGTCGACCGCAGGCACAAGCACGGGCAGAGCAAGGGACCTTGGCCAAGGCACGATGGCGCATTCCGCGTTGCCATATATGACCGTTTACTTGACCAATTCCACACATTTCAGCAGTTTACTCGAGCGGTGCCAAACATTCATGATTCATCCTTACTACCATGTTTCATGGAGAGCAGACGGGCCTGAGTGCTGCAACCGGCACTGGGCGGGCCTAATGCTGGCGTGGCGTGGCGCGCCAGCGTCAGACGCTGCCAAGTGCCGGCAAGGCATGCTCAGTTGCTCACCACACGCGCGCATGAGGGGCACAAGCTCACCGTGGGGACGATCGCTTCGAAAGGCAGGCCCTTGCGTGATTTAAAGTAGCCTATCAATCTCAATTACTTGGGCAATAGACATCACCCTGAAGTAGCATATCACTCTCAATTACTTGGGCAATAGACATCACCCTGAAGTAGCCTATCAATCTCAATTACTTGGGCAATAGACATCACCCTGAACACAGCCAGGCCAGACCAGAGCTGGTTGTCCCATTGACAGACCTATGCACTCCTCGCCAATAACATGCATAATCTTCCAAAGCTTCATGAATTCCTAAATTACTGTGTTTGGAAAGATTTGAACTTTCAAATTCCAGATTCAAAGTCTGCTGGACATAGCAGTATGACACACCGGCAGTAGACTCAAACAGTATCTGCTCATCTCTTGGGAGTGAAGGATGCATGCTCCGTCCCACGCCCTGGGGATGGGCAACCACGCTCACCTAGAGAGTGGGCATGAGGACATACCGCAGAGATAAACATCACCCGCCTCACTGTGAGGATGGGCAGCAGTACGTGCTTTTATAGAAAGGAAGTGCTGCTGAAGAAATGGGCATCGTCCACTCACCATGAGGACGGGAAGGGCCCCCCGCAGGAAGGACGACAACATGAGAACGCGCATGACCGCAAGCAGCCTGTACGTATGGGAGAGAAGAGGGCGCCCGTTCAATGGCACCCTGATGAACGTCAGGTAGCCGGCTAAAGACAGACATTACCCTAAACTACTGCGCAAAAATGTCAAAGGCATGATCAGTTGTTCAAAGTACGATCTAAAAAGTGACATTCGACCGTGTCCTGAGGAAACGCGTGTCGGATGCATGGTTGCAAGCCCAGCTCAGAACAGACACCCACTTGGGCGTGGCATACTCTGCTGTTTCGTCTCATAGTAGCTAACCCACTTCTGACTTCTGTCACCCCGTCAGCTCCCGACTTGTTGCAAATCCCGCAGATCACTCCCCAACGCTCCCCAGGGAACACCCGACCAATGTCTTGAATAATTTGGACCCGACGAAAGCCACTTAAGCCAGTACATCTCCAAGCCTGCACGAGCTTGTGATCCCTCACAGGCATCCCTCTGGCGTCCCCCCCCTGGGTTGCTGGGTAGACCTGCTGTTGACTGCCGACACAGACCCCCCCCGAGTCCACACAAGGAAAAACTAGAAGATGGGAAACTGACCACTTTAAGATAAGCTCTGTTGTATAGAGCCACTTTCTATAAGAGTTGCCTCGCGGAATGGTGGATCGTTGCAGCGATAGTATAAGGATTGTAGCAGCGGCAGATAAGTTGCAGAGGTAGTGTCAGGGTCGTTGCAGTAGTGTCAGGGTCGTTGCAGCGGTAGCATAAGGATTGTTGCCGTAGTATAAGGGTCAAAGTATAAGGGGGGAAGAAGTAGTGTAAGGGTCGTTGCAGCGGTAGCAAAAGGGTCATTGCAGCCAGCAGGAGAGAAACTACCACACGCCACCCACCCCGAGCATATGTGCTACTGCGCACGACCCACACAAAGGCGCCATCCCTCTGCGGCCAGAAGGCACAACCAGCCAAGATCTCAGACAAACGTTCTCCCAAATCATCTTAAACAGACCCTAAACCCTAAACCCTTGAACTGTTAAACGGAACTATTAACCCTGACCCAAAACCCAGAACCCTGAACAGACGAACCCTCAACAGATAAACCCTCAACAGATAAACCCTCAACAGACGAACCCTCAACAGATGAACCCTAAACAAATGAACCCTTATCAGACGAACCCTTAACAGACAAACCCTCAACAGACAACGCATTCCGCCTGCACTTCAGTTACTGCAATCCTGAAATAGTTTGTTTCAGAAAATTGCCTTGGTTTTGAAAAATTGCTTCGTCCCGCCGCCAGCCTGGAGCGCACCTGGGCATGCCGGAGGGAGGTGCCCGGTCCTCGTGCTTCACTATTAGCTGGTGGGCTCCACCTGTGGTGCTGGCCACCCCACCCATGGCCTCATGGGCCATTTCGCGGTTGGCGGCTGCATGGGCATTGTCACGCGCCAAACTTTGGGTGCTGTCGAGGGTCGCCGCCGTACGGGTGTGCCGACGACTGGTGATATCGCTGCTCCTGCCACGCCGGATGCCATGCTGGGTACTGGTGCCCGCAACTAGTGTGTCGGCGGTGGCTGGCAACGCACCATCCCTGGCAGGCGGTGCGTGGTCAGGCGCTGCGTGGCCCTGTGGCGGAGTTGTGTGGTCTAGCTCCGGCGAGTGAGGAAGGAATAGGGTGGCGGCGGCGACAGTGGAGAGATAGGTGACGGGGCACAGCAGGACCGCGAGCAGCAGATGTGCCTGCACATACAAGGTGGGTGGAAAAATGACAATGGAGGGATGGGATGGGATGGGATGGGATGGGGTGGGATGGGATGGGATGGGATGGGATGGGATGGGATGGGATGGGATGGGATGGGATGGGATGGGATGGGATGGGATGGGATGGGATGGGATGGGATGGGATGGGATGGGATGGGATGGGATGGGATGGGATGGGATGGGATGGGATGGGATGGGATGGGATGGGATGGGATGGGATGGGATGGGATGGGATGGGATGGGATGGGATGGGATGGGATGGGATGGGATGGGATGGGATGGGATGGGATGGGATGGGATGGGATGGGATGGGATGGGATGGGATGGGATGGGATGGGATGGGATGGGATGGGATGGGATGGGATGGGATGGGATGGGATGGGATGGGATGGGATGGGATGGGATGGGATGGGATGGGATGGGATGGGATGGGATGGGATGGGACGGGATGAGAAGACATTACGTTTCGTACCTGAACAAGGATAGCCTCTTGCGTACCCTGAATAGGGCAAGGCCCGTAATACCTGGACAAGAATAGCACACTGCGTACCTTGAATAGGGCAAGGACCTTAAGACCTGGACAAGAATAGTGCACTGTGCACCTTGAATAGGGCAAGGACTTTAAGAACTGGCCAAGAATAGTGCACTGTGTACCTTGAATAGGGCAAGGACCTAATGACCTGGACAAGAATAGTGCACTGTGTACCTTGAATAGGGCAAGGACCTAAAGACCTGGACAAGAATAGTGCACTGTGTACCTTGAATAGGGCAAGGACAAGACCTGGACAAGAATAGTGCACAGCGTACCTTGAATAGGGAGAGTACGTGTCGGTGATTCGGCCCCACAAGCGTTCTTGTCGCACTCTCAAGCAATCGTGCGGCTGCTTCTTGCCACGCCGGGGGCACCCAGCTCCAGAGGGTGTCGCCGCTGCTGATGCTGCCCTTACTCTGGCATCCGCAGGACCCGCTCTCTTGTGACGGCCAGCTACACCACCCTTGGACAGGTGTTGACCAGGGATGCGACATGTCAAGGATGGAAATGCCTCGTGCATTCTCGCACGTGATCGTGATGGTGATGTCTTGCACTGGAAGAGATACTGTACAAACCATGCACAATCTCGCCCACCCACTCGCCCACCCACCTGCCCACCCGGCCGCCTGCACGTCCGACACAAACTAACCCCTGCACTCGCAACAGCGTTCAGATTCTCACATGCACAAATAGACCTGTACAGATGCAGCCACGGTCGCACAATGATACCTTCGGCATACAGCCCGGTGTGCTTGCTGGTGAGCTTGACATGGCCCTTGCGGATGAGGGACTACTGACTTGATGAAGTTCAATCCAGAGATGGATATCCTGCCCCTGCCCCTGCCCCTGCCCCTGCCCATGCCCGTGCCCGTGCCATAGGTGCGGCCACGTTTTCACACAGCTTTTGAGGGCTTCCCTGAAACAATGGAATATGCTAGAATTCCTGTGGCTAATTGAATACTGCTAAACAATGGAATATGCTAGAATTCCTGTGGCTAATTGAATACTGCTAAACAATGGAATATGCTAGAATTCCTGTGGCTAATTGAATACTGCTAAACAATGGAATATGCTAGAATTCCTGTGGCTAATTGAATACTGCTAAACAATGGAATATGCTAGAATTCCTGTGGCTAATTGAATACTGCTAAACAATGGAATATGCTAGAATTCCTGTGGCTAATTGAATACTGCTAAACAATGGAATATGCTGGAATTCCTGTGGCTAATTGAATACTGCTAAACAATGGAATATGCTAGAATTCCTGTGGCTAATTGAATACTGCTAAACAATGGAATATGCTGGAATTCCTGTGGCTAATTGAATACTGCTAAACAATGGAATATGCTGGAATTCCTGTGGCTAATTGAATACTGCTGTTGACAGAACACCACCCTAGTTTAGAAACCGCGTCAACCTTTCCAACGCTGGGGAAGGACGGGCGGCAGGCAGCCTTCGGTCACCCTCTCCTGCACGTGGCAGGGCTTCAAGCAGCCAGCTGCGCACTCCAGACTTGGCACCCCCACGCATGCGGTCGCCACACAGAAATATTTTCATTACAAAGTAGTACATACATAATCAAGTTCTTCCAAGGGAAGGCCAGGGAAGGCCAGGGAAGGCCAGGGAAGGCCAGGGAAGGCCAGGGATAGACAGGAGGTGGAGGGGGGTCGATGACTCTATCTTTGTCATACTTGTAACTTGCCCGTGACGGCTGGGTAGGGTGGGAAGGATATTAATGGACAGCAGTGTGGCCAATGCCAGAAGTGCCCAGAATGAGGGGGCCGCGCTCTGCTTTGCCGCGGACAAGGGAGTGCAGGCCCATCCACGCAGCGCGCCGGTCTCCCACGGGTGAGGGGAAAGCGATGCACACCACCACTTGCACACAGCAAGTGCTCGGGTCAGCGCAGTCAACAGCGGTCTCGCTTACTGTCCACTTTGTGGGGTACCGTGTGAGAAAGCGCGCTTTGTGCGACCATGTCTGATTAGGCTCTGGTGGACAGGTGGCCTTCGCACACGGATTGCTCCTACGGCACTCCTTGCGATTTTCGCACGCGTCAATCCCATCATTCCCCCCTCTTGAGGTGTGTGTTATGCACGACAGGCAACGAAACATAATTTCCGGGTAAATGGGTATTTTTTATTAACCAATAGGAATATCGTTAGGTTAAGAGGTACCACGTATCGACCAGCTGGTTACCCACTGAGGGTAGTGTGATAGGTGAAAGGTTTAGAAAGGAGCATTATGTGACCAGGGGAGCCAAGTGACGCGCGTAAGGTCACCGTGAGGAATGCAAGTAAACACCCTGTTGCGTCCCAGGAGAGCATGGAAGAGCTCCAAGGGGCTGGGCCTGTCATTGTTGGGCCCGGGGTCCCACACCTTGTATTGTTCTTGCGCCAAGAGCCAACGAAACATAATTTACGGGTAAAGTCATGGACATCACGTCCAGCCACGCTTAGTTACTACGACCCCAGGGCACTTCGTTATCTATCCTTCATTCCCATACCTACAGCCATCCGTCCAGGAATAGTTGTCTGACTTAATGCAGGTGTATGGCAGGGGAACGCACCAGTGGATGGCTTTAATTGAACACAGTGAGACGCACCAGTGTGCTACTGCTGGCAACCGCGCCGGTGCTCGCGCTGGTGTTCGGCTGCTGTTCGCGCAGTCGGTTAAACAGCAGGTGGCGGTACGCCTGCGGCTTGAACAGGAGCAAGTCAATTCCTACCAGCTGTGGCGGTACCAGAAGGCAAGCAGGGCAAGTGAGCAAGGCGGGTAAACAGGGCAAGTGGGCAAGCAGGGCAAGTGGGCAAGCAGGGCAACAGCGTAAACAACGGTAAACGGGGTAAACATGGCAAGCAGATTGCAAAACCGAGACAAGCAGCCACCACGCCAGGCAGTGTGAGTGTGTTTTCTTCCCCTTGTGACAAGGACGCCGTATATTTTTTAGTGTATGTATAGTGTGCTGATAGCGTCCGCGCAGCGTGCTGACATAGCGCTGTCACGGAGTGTGTCTTACAGTGTATCTCAGTATCAAGGGCGTTGCGGTGTATCTCAGTATCAAGGGCGTTGCAGTGTATCTTAGTATCAAGGGCGTTGCAGTGTATCTTAGTATCAAGGGCGTTGCGGTGTATCTTAGTATCAAGGGCGTTGCGGTGTATCTTAGTATCAAGGGCGTTGCAGTGTATCTCAGTATCAAGGGCGTTGCAGTGTATCTTAGTATCAAGGGCGTTGCAGTGTATCTTAGTATCAAGGGCGTTGCAGTGTATCTTAGTATCAAGGGCGTTGCGGTGTATCTTAGTATCAAGGGCGTTGCAGTGTATCTTAGTATCAAGGGCGTTGCGGTGTATCTCAGTGTCAAGGGCGTTGCGGGTACAATGCAGTCCTTACAGGGTCGATCCAAACTATTTCGTTAGGGGGAAAGTCTCTGGACAATGCAGCCAAGACAATCAAGAAAGAGTGCGGGTGCATGAGTTATAACGTGGGCGTATGAGTAAATTAAGAAGAATTCATTATGCCAAGGAGATGCTGTCATAGCCCAAGGCGCATAAGCGTCAGGATAGCTATCAAGGGAGATGGTGCAGGGTATAGATAAATAGGCAGCGCCCCCACATAGGTGCAGGGCCCCGTGCCTTGATTGGCTAAAATTTGTTCTTACAGATACTGTAGCCGCAGAAAGCAAGGAAAAACCCAGCAAAGCCAACAAGTTGCACAGGTCACGAAACCATGCCAATTTGAAGAACGCGTCGGGACGCTGGTACCAAACACTAGAACTCGCCTGGCTAGTCACTTACAAGAAGCTGATACTCGACGTATTTGTCGGCGAGTTCCCCGCAAATTTCCTGGAATCCCATACGCGGTCATGGCAGAGTTGTAGGCGAATGGGTTTTGAGTAGACCCAGGAAATGAAAAAGTGCGCATAAGATGGCTTAGAAATCCAAGCACGCCTTACAGAGCGCTCGTTTGTTATTTTTCAGGCGGGCCAAGTAAACTGATAACCGTAATTGCAGGAACAGCAATTATCGTGCCTAAACTCGCATGAAGGACGTACACATCTCATAAGTCTTATAGAGGAGCCAGAACTGGATGTCGAGGCGCCAGCCGGTGTTTTCTTGGCGTAGTTCTTGTAGAGAAACGGCACCGAAGCTCCACATGCCACGCATCGCATGCTGTGCCTTCTTATTATCAAAACACAGCTTTTCTCTAATCCTTGGCAAAGGAAGCCAAATTATTACAAAAACTTGTCAATTCCGCAGTGAGACGCTTTCAATATCGGGTGCAACAAAATCTTCTGACAGCCCCCCTCGGCCCCTTCGTTCTGCCGGTCAAGCGCTGCACTACCGAATGCTTTGCCACCGGCATTGATCTCTTGGGCTTAAAACATGCAACATTCCATTCGGGTATGAGTAACGCAACCATGGGTACTCTGGTTTACAATGTCTGAAGCCTCCCGTCCATTGCCCACGTTATAAGGACTCCGGTTGCCCAAGTCGATCATTATTTTCTACACATGTTATGGCTGATTGTCTCATTGATATTATGACAACTGCAGTCGAGCTGTCACTGCCATCAGCCACGCCCGATGGTGTAAGCAGTTGTGGTTACTGGATAATAATTTGATGATAATAATTTGTAGACGTGGGAATATTAGGATATACGCCAGGCATACGCAAACGTTTACATTTTCCAGCACTTAGAAATCTTCCAAGCATCGTCCCCGGGCTGACAGCTAGCAACGGTCAAGGTGCGCCCGGGAGCGAGTGGTACGCATCTACTTACGCGCGATGCCGGATGACGCGAACAAGGACTTCCAGGTCTTGCGTGCCTGCGTGTCAGCATTCGAGTAACGTCTACTTATGGCGATTTTGGGGACGACTAGACCTGGACAGCTCACCAGCAACACGCACAGGACGCGCGGAATGATGATGAAGGAATGCGAAAAGCCTTCCCACTAACCTTTGGTTTTCAGTTGAATGCCAAAATAAGCAGGCATTATAGCGTCCCTGTACTTCTGCCCGATATTCCTTCCGCTTGAATGGATGTGACAGTCGGAATCCTCGACAGTTGAAACCAGCAGGGCATGATGCGAACTGGCCGGCGTGGGGTGCTTCGCAGTTGTGCTACGCTGTAGCTTAGTCCGTGAAGTTAGCAGTACGCCATGCGGCTTTTCTGAGATGATCCTGACTCGGCGTGAGCGTTGCATGAAATAGCATGAGTTTGTTCGGGCGTTTGTTTGGTGGTGGCGCGGCGGATGTCTTTCCTTATAATATAGGCGAGGCGTATAAGGATTCGTGGGGCCATTGGACACATCACAAAGGCACGAAAAAAGATGACAACACCCCTGTGTCCATTTTCGCCATGCATTCTAAAATTGGGGATGCTCGGCTGGATGTAGCCCGCAATGGCCTGAAACGGCTTCGCACGTTACGGCACCCATACATCGTCTCCTTCCTGGATGGGAAGGAGGTGGACGGCGAGAAGGGGGCCGGGCCGACGGTCTACATCGTGACCGAGCCCGTGCAGCCGCTGTCCGAGCTGCTCGCGTCACTCTCGCTGCAGGGCCAGCACAGGGACGACTACTTCGCATGGGGCATCCACCAGATCACGGAGGCCGTGAGCTTTCTCAGCAACAGCTGCAAGATGATCCACGGCAATGTCTGCATGGCATCCGTTGTCGTGACCCCGAACATGGACTGGAAGCTGCACGCGTTCGACTGCCTGGCCGAGTACACCGGCGCGCCCGAGGGGGTGACGCCCGAGACCCCCCTCCCTCCCCCCGATGAGCCGCTCCTCCCCTACGACTGGGTCATTGGGGCCCAGTACAAGCCCCAGGAGCTTGCGCAGCGCGACTGGGCGGGCCTGCGCGCATCCCCCCCCTGGGCGATCGACACCTGGGGCCTTGGTTGCCTTATTCACGAGATCTTCTTCGGATGCAAGCTGCTTAAGACCGAGGACTTGCGTAACGTGGACGCGATTCCTAAGGCCCTGCTCCCTGACTACCAGCGCATGCTGGCTGCCAAGGCCGTCCGACGGCTCAACCCGGCCAAGTTCCTTGAGTCCTCCCCCTTCTTCTCCAGCAAAGTTCTCGACGCGATCCGTTTCCTGGAGAACCTGGCCATAAAAGACACGATCGAGAAGGAGACCTTCTTCCGACGACTCACCGCCATCCTGGATGACATGCACCCGGACCTGGCCGCCAACAAAGTCCTCCCCATTATCGCCGGCGCGCTCACGATCGGCGCGGCCCCGGCGACCGCGTTCCCCCCGCTCCTAAAAATAGCCAAGCGGCTCCCCGAGGACTTGGTCCAATCCAAGGTCCTCCCCTGCGTGCTGAAGCTGTTCGGCTCCAACGACCGCGCGATCCGCGTGTACCTACTCCAGAACCTGGACCTCTTCGACAAGCTCATCAACCCCAAGGTCATGGACGAGCAGGTCTTCCCCGACCTGTGCACCGGATTCGACGAGAAGGAGGCCGTGGTGCGCGAGCTCACCCTCAAGGCAATGCTGCGCGTCGTGCCCAAGCTGACGCCCCGCAACCGCGACAACCGCCTGCTCCAGTACCTCAACAAGCTGCAGCTGGACGAGAACGCGGGCATCCGCGCCAACACGACCATCTTGCTGGGCAACATCGCGCGACACCTGTCCGAGACGTCCCAGAAGCGCGTCCTCATCAACGCATTCTGCCGCGGGCTTAAGGACAGCTACCCGATGGCGCGCGTCGCGGGGCTGCTCGCGCTCACCGCGACCCTGCAGTACTACACGACCGAGGAGATGGCCACGCGCCTACTCCCCTCGGTCTCCGTCCTCTGCATCGACCCGGACGGGGAGGTGCGCGCCAAGAGCTTTGCGTGCATTGAGGCGGTGCTGGCCGTGCTCAGGGATGCCTCGGAGCTGCGGGCCAGGGGGCTGGACCCGGCTGCCTCGCCCAGCAAGGCGTTACCCCCAAGCTCAGCGTCAGGAAAGCTGCTCGGGTGGGCCAGCTCGCTCACGTCACGGTTTGGTGGCGGGGACGGCGCTGAGGGCGCTGGTGCTTCCGTCTTGGGAGCGGCCACGTCGTGCTCCTCGTCCGGGGGGCGTAAAGGGGAGAATGGGGCGGCGGCCGGTGGGGACGCACCAAGCGGGGCCGCTGGGTCTAAAGGTGGGAGTGCCGGGATTCGGGAGGGTGAGAACGCGAGCCAAAAGCCAACGGGTGGCGTCGCGCAGGTGGGTGCACCTGGGGGCGGTAATGCTGGCGACGGGTGGGAGGACGACGCTGGGGCTGATTGGGATCATGGCGGCGGCGCGGACACCAGGAAGGGGGGTCGGGGGGGGGGGTCGTTGGACGGGAAGGGTGCCGGTGACGGAGGGGAGGACGTGGATGAGGGGGATGGGTGGGGCGACATGGATGACCTGGACTTGGAGCCGATGGAGGCGAAACCCAAGGTGGCAGCGCCAGCGAGACCGGCTGAGTCGGCAGGGCCCGCCAAGCCCGTCGTCGCCGCCAAGAAGCCGTTGGTGCTTAGTAAAGGCGCGAGTGCGGCGGCGGCGGGCTCCGCGGCGCCGAATGGTGGTTGCGGTGCGGCAGGGCCAGCGTCACGAGGGGGCGTTGCGGGTGCCAACTTGGCCCCACGGGGTGGTGGCGGTGCTGCAGCAGGCAATGGCTGGGGGGAGATCTCCCCCGATGATGCCTGGGGTGGTGCCAAGGAGGCCACGGCGATGGCCAGGCCAAACAGTGCCACACGTGCGCCCAGCGGTGGGGCTGCGGCTGCCACAGGGGGTGCTGTTGCTGGGGGCGCGGGGGCGTCGGCGCCGACGGTTGCAGCGGCCAGGCCGAAGTCGGCCGCGGTCGGAGGTGGGGTGTCTCGCGTGCCGAACGCCAACGCCAGTGTTGCGGAACTGGGCAAGGACTTGGTGACGGATGACCTGGAGGCAGCGCTGCTGAGCGACGCGCAGAGGGCGCGCGCGGCCAAGCCTGCGGCTGCCAAGCCGAAGCTGGGGGCCAAGCGGATCGTCAAGCAGGAGGGCGTGTCGTGAGGGTTCTCAAGAGAAAGCGTTCTGAGGTGCCCCAGTGGGGGCTTGATGACGTGCTTAGGAGGCAGCGTGAAGAGGCATGAGGGGGCTCGGTCAAGCCTGAAGTGGGCACCGGGGAAGCTTCAGGCTGGGTTATGCATTCCCGTACCCCTGGGCCCCACATTTATTATTGTGCCTGGGGGCCCAGGCATGTTTTTTTTTTGCCGTACGATGTGCCTCGGATGAGTTGTGCTTCAGATGGGTTCCATGTTGTCGCCCAGGAAATCGATTCGCCGGGATAAGAAATGGCTAGCGTGCACTGAACTTGTGGGGGTAGTTTCTGAGGCAAGTATGAGGGTCACCTGGGCAGTTGTGTCGATAATCAACTATTGGCCCCCGTTGGGGTCCATGAACAACTTACATGATAAGACTTACAAAAGCACACTCCTCTTGTTGAGAGCCTAGAGGTTTCAGTCTGCATACGAAGGCAACGCTCGATATGCCGGCTATATTTATGAGGACGCACCCGTCTCATGCGCGGTGCATGGCATGTGTGTTCCTAGGTATAGCGAGCTGCAGAAATATAAATTCAAGATAGAACTGTGCATGCATATTCCTACACCTGGGGTAGTGAGGATCACAATATAGCTAGCAATCTGCCGGCCCCCCGGGCATGCATGCATGCATGCATGCATGCATGCATGTGCCAGCCTCCGGGCGGCCAGAGCTAGTACGTGCTGTATCATCGATGTTATACTAGTATAGCCAGTATGCATGCCTCACTTGCTATATACGTCGATATGGAGCCCTATATAGGCATCATCGAGCAGGCTTGTTATAGCTGGATCAAATAGCTGGAGCCAGCAAGACGAAAATGTATAGTAGCTTCCGGCCCCACGGCTCGCCGACCAGCCTGATGGATATCCATCGTTCCGCGGGCAGGTTATATATATTAAAATTTTTAATTACTTACAGATCAGAGTGAAGGCACCCCATGAAACATAAACAAAGCCAACACTAGCAAGTGTCGATACCACGAAATTCGACAAAATAACTACAGCTGGCATTGGGCACTCCACACCGGTCGCGGAACGAAGTAAAACAGCCTATTGTCCGTGCTGCGCCGCATGTGAGTTGCAGCCCACGGCGGCGGCGCAAGATGTCAGCCATAGCCCGGGTAAGCGGTACCGAAAGGCGTTGGCGCGCCAGCTAGTACGATCGACGTCCAGGTCCGCGCCAAGCTGCACGCACACACCAAAAATCACATTTCGCGCCACTTTTCGGGTCCTTCTTACGAGGCTACATTTTGGCGGGGCTCGGACCGTTGTGAGGGGCCCGCTGGCCCTCCAGGTCCAGGCGGTCCTCCCGTCCGGAGCCGGCAGCACTCCTTAAAGAAGCCGGCGGTGAGGGTCCCCATGGCCCCGAACTCTGGACAAGATGTACAAAGGGCACCATGACGATGGTGCCCGACGTCGCCATTGGCCGTGAGCTTGGCCTGCTCATGCAGCCCGGCCGATCTGCCGTGTAGCTAGCCCACCACCTGGGATGCACCAACCACATGGCTAAGAGCCAAGGGGCGAGCCACAGAAACGTCAATGAGCAAGTGCCGGCCGCCTCGATCCCTCAAAGTCCAGAACCACGATGTCAGGTCGGTGGTTGGGGGAGTATAAAGCTGCGCCGTCCGCATCCTCTGACCGGATGTTTGCGTGTGGGAAACCGGAAAACGCGGAACGGACCATGGCAGAGCCCTACCGTCAGGAGGACAGTGTGCAAGTATGTACAAGCTACCAATTCTGACTGATTCTGTTGGCCACCCATGCATGCATGACAGGTAGTGGATCCCAGTGGGGTCCATTGTCCAAGGCCTGCCCGCGCAGCTGCCACAGGGCCGCCTGGCCTGCGGGGACAAGAGGTTGCGGGGCAAACAATTGGTGTCGCAGCGCTAGCTACTGGATAGTGACTGGGCGCCACTGAACAATTGGCGGGGGGCCATGGGGAGAGTGCGGATCGAGGTAAGCCGAGCCCACACTATATGCATGCAACGAGAGTGAAAACAGCCGTGGATGCGCGACCCTGAGCGTTGAGGTAATCAAAAAGAGCCATCCAAACCGCCGTACACGTGCAGAATACGTACCCGCGTAGTTTTTGTGGTGTAATTGGGTGCAGGGAATGCTGCGCGGGGGATAGGACCGTGGCGACTGAGGGAGCTAGTGCCCCGAGGAAGGCGGCGTTCGGGCGGCCTAGAGCGGTACGTGCGGAAGGTCTAGTGCAGGCCTGCTGGATCGATCTCAGCATAAGCATCCTGGATGCCGTGCCGGCGGTGATGAGAGGGTACTGCTCAAGGGGCTGGCGGGGTCCAAGATGCATGTCAGGCACGTACCGCCGAAGCCAAAACTTAAGGGGAAGGAGCCTCAGACAGATTTCCGCCCACCACTGTTCCGCCCACGAAGTGAGCGACAGAGCCCCAAAACGCCTCCGGGGCAAGCGGCTGGCTCAGCACGGGTTAGACCTAAGACCGCAGCCGCGCCTATCCGGCCGGGCAGGGAAGTGATGCAGATAGGTCTAATATGAGCCGGTAGATCGATCGGGGCCGGGAACCGGCCAGCCATGCGCCAATTGCCGACGTACGTACTGTATACTGGATGCGTTAGTCGTGGCCCTTGACGGCGACCAGCCAGACCTGGGTGGGGAGGGCGCCTCAGAGCGAATAAGCGACGCGAGTGTGCGCGCAAAACCAGAGACGGCAGCCCCTTGGTCTGCGAATTGATGAAGGCGAGCAATCTGAATGGCAGGACCTCGGCGGTGCGCTCCTCGATGGCCCGGCCCGCAGGGCGTCGATGACATAATATTTTCGGCCCCGATATCAGGTTTGCCGACCCGCCCGCGACCGGAACGCCGAGGACGTCCAGCCCATGGAGACGTTCGCTCCGGCCCGGCCAGGAGCTGCCGCGGTAAGCCCGAGCAATCGCCCTGGGGCGAGTACACCGCGCATTTGGCCAGGGTCAACTCGAGGTTGACGGCAGCCACCGACGGCCGTCTGCAGGGCCAGAAGGGACGCGTTAATTGGTGTCGTGCACGGTGCCCATGACTCAGAGGTAGACGTCACCGAGGTATGCCAGGATGGCAACCGCCAGGTGAGCGGCGTGGAGCCGCGTGGACCGCGCGGATCGAGGCAAACCTGTAGTAGGGGGGCAGCAAAGTACAGGGGCCCCAGCCAGGGGCCGGGGCGCCCTGCTGGGTGTCGGACCTCGACAGCAAGTCGATCGGCGCGCGTGCCGTCCTCCATAGTCGGTAAACCCCCACGGGACAATTAGGCGGCTCCCCCAGTACTGCTCACCTTCCCCCGGCTCCCCTGCATGATGAGGACAAGCAGCGATTCCTCTCTCGTCGCATGCAAGAGGTTGCACGACCTAGCTCACCTGGATGCTGGGCCGGCGACGACCTGGCCCCCGGCCGCGCTCAGCAGCAGTGCTCAGTGACGCGACCTGTGGCCTGAATACCTCCACCACAAGCAAGACCCCCAGATCGAAGCCCAAGGTGTACTCTAGGGCCGGCGGGGACCTGATGATCAACCACAAGATGTTGACGCCCCCAGCGGGCCGGCTAGAATAGCCCAAGCTTAAATCATTGGTAGTCACTGCCGCCATATGGCAGCCATGCCTAGAAGTGGCCATGTATGCCTACGTGATGGGCCCACACCCGCCCTTACTATAGCCGTAGCAATTTCGAGTCATGCTTTGCCCATGCAGGGAGTTACTCTCTGCTGAGAGGCCATGTGTACCCCAGCTATAGCCTAGCCACATACCTTCCACCCCATATGTCATGCAGGCCTTCTAGGCCCTCTCCTCAATTAAGCCGCCTTGTGTGCCTGTGCTTGTTTAGGAGGCATGAACCATCATGGCGCGGTGCAGGTGCACCTTGTGCACCCAGAGCAGGTGATCGTTGTACACCCTACACCTGCAGGTTGTCGCCCTGATTGTATTACAAACCCATCGATGCCCCTTTCTCAGGGCTATGTGTTACATATATTCATTGAGAATGATAGATTACGGAGGTGAGATAGGCATGCAACATAAGGAAAAACCCGATAACTGGGAGAATAACCCTGAAGAAATTAATAGTAATCTGACACAGACATCCAAGGATCACGCCATGCAGCGGCACAAGGTACAACTAACTATACATCACAAAACTACACGCAGCAACAGCGCTGCCGGCCCACCATGCAGGCCTGGAAGGGATCTAGACCGCATGGGTCGCGACAAAGTCGGCCCGGGTGCGGCGGAATAACACATCAGCCACGGTGCGAGTGAGGGCGAGTGACAGACGCTGCCGCCAATACGAGGACCACGTGCGGGCCGACCACGGGGCGGTCTGACCCTCGAGGTCGAGGCGGTCTTCACGGCGCTGGCAGCACTCGTGGAAAAACTCCGCTGTCTTGGGGCCCATGGCCCCGAACTCCTCAAGGACAAAGGGGATGACCCGGTGGGGCCCCACATTGCCGTAGGAGGCAAACTTGTCGCGCTCAGCCACAGCGGCAGCAGCGCCGGCATCCACAGCCGCCCGGAGGATGTGGCGACCGGAAAGCGGCCGAGCCACGGAGACATCGATGAGCAGGTGGCAACCCTGCCCGTCGTAGTCAAGCACGGTAATGTCGGGGCGGTGGTTGGGTGAGTAGAGGGCGGCCCCATCCGCGTCCTCGCACTTGATGGTGGAGTGGGGAAAGACCGACCGAACCATGGCACACACCACCCGGAGGAGAGCGGTATGGAGATAGAGGAACCAGTTCTGGTTCTGCTGGCCACCCATGCACGCGATGTAGTGCGTCCCAGTAGTATCCAGAGCAAGCCCGCAGCTGCCGCAGGACGCACCCGCCGTGATGAGAGGTTGCGGGGCAAAGAGCTGGTGGCGGAGAGCGATGGCGTAAAGGGCCGGAACCAGTGTGAACAAAGGGCTCATGGGGAGGGCGCGCAGGAATGCGGACCCCACGCTCCCCTCAAGGGAAACGGAGTGAAGCCAAGCCTTCCCCTGATCGTTCAAGCTCGCATGCAGACCCATCCAGTCGGCACAGTGTAGTATACCCGCGTAGGTCTTTTGTTGTTTTTCATGAACGCAGGCAGGGAAGACACTAGGACTGACGACAGTGGACACGCCGGGCGTGCCCCGGGGCAGGCGACGGTGGACGGCCTGAGCGGGGCGGACGAGGTCGCAAGCCTGCTGGATCCCGAGGTAAGAATCCTGCACAGCCTGCACAAAGGGGAAGGGGGATGGGGTGACCAAGTCGGGAATGGCGCTGACGGCGCTGGGGACCAACCGGCGGATCTCCGCCCAGGCCTGAGCAACAGAGCCAAGGAAGGCGGCGGGGGCGAGGCGGGCGGCGCGGGTGAGCCCACACCCGCCCATGCGGCAGGGGAGGGTGGCCAAGCGCATGGAGTGAGCTGGCAGGCTAGGGCCGGGGAGGAGCACCTGCAAGGCGGCCTGAATGCGCTCGTCATGGCCTTCCGCGGCAAGCCGCACCAAGTGGGGGGGAGCGCCACGGAGCCAGTGAACCACCCGCGGGTGGGCGCAAAACCACAGGAGGAGCCCTTTGGTCTGGGGGTCCTTGAGGCGCGCCCAAGTCTCGAGGACATGGGTGCGCTGTTCCACGGTGGCCCGGAGCTCCTCTTCGACGTAGTCAGGGTCACCCACAGGGACGCCCAGGCACGAGAAACCACGCGCCCGCGCCAATGCCCCCGGGATAGCCGCGGGGAAGCCAGAGCAGTCCCCCTGGGGCGAAAAGACTGCACACTTGGGGAGGGTGAGCCGAAGGTTGATGGCCGCCATGGCCACTTCAAGGGCAGCCAGGGCGGCAACCACAGCGTCGGCCGGGCCAAGGGCATGGATATCGTCCATATAGGCGAGGAGCACGACATCCGGGTGCGCAGCGTGGACACCTTGGAGAGCCTTGTGCAGCGGGGCAGACAGGTAAAAGGGGCCGAGGGGGTCACCTTGCTGGGTTCCCGTGCGGGAAGCGATGTCGGCGAACGTCCCATCCTCCATGAGGAAGGAGAGTTGAGTGGGTTCGCCGTAGCAGGCTGCTGTCCACGCAAGAAGGTCAGGGAACGCCTCGCCGACGGCCTCAAAGATGCTAGCCTTGGTGACAGCATTGAACGCATTGTGGCAATCCACCTTCAGCGCCACATGGGTCGGATGCGTCTCGAGGTAGGCCTGAACTGTGTGCACGATGATGTCGCTGCCCCCTTTGGTGGCGACG
Source organism: Mesostigma viride (assembly GCA_009746045.1). Classification (NCBI taxonomy): domain Eukaryota; kingdom Viridiplantae; phylum Streptophyta; class Mesostigmatophyceae; order Mesostigmatales; family Mesostigmataceae; genus Mesostigma; species Mesostigma viride. The sequence goes on from RPFO01000065.1 coordinate 9,005,826, forward strand.
CCAAGCTGGGCCGCGACGGACTCCTCAGTATCACTCCGGTTGGGGCAGAAGTAGGCGCGAAACTCGGGGGCCTTTTGGCGACAAATGACCTTACTCACCAGCTTGCGTAGGACCTCGCCGCAAGCAATGGGACGAACGCGGCCAGCAGGCGGGGGGACGTCGTCTTTCAGGAGGGCAATGAGGCGTGCCCCAGCCAGCCAAGGGCGCGCCGCGGGGGCCAGGGACCCCGCGGCCAAGTCGGCAGCAGCCTCAAAGAGTGCGGTCGCCCCGCCATGGCCCGCCATCACGGAGAGGTGCTCGTAGCGCCAGCCTGAGGGGCCGGTGGAGGAGGCGTTCGGCAGATCCTTCAGCACAGCCGTGAAGATGTCCAGGTCCAGGACAATCAGAGTGAGATCGTACGTTATACGCGTTATACGGTCACGGTGGAGTATAATGTATAATACGGTATAATGCGGTATAATACGGTATTATACGTTTTCGTACGGACACACTCAGAATACTCTGATTTTACACATTTTAAGACACCCACCATCAATCCACATGTTTTTAACACTGTTTTGGACATAATCCAAGGTTGCCCTACCCTCGGCTATACTCTATACGGTGGATATTGTGGACACGATCGATGTATTGCATGTAATACTGAGAATGTAAACGTGCGCATGCATAATTGTGTGTATGTGTATATATGTGGCTTTATATTGGTTATGTTTACTTGGGTGCCTTCACTTTGATGCAAGTAATTATATATTTTAATATATATATGTGGCTGTGCATGCACGCAAATACTACAGTAGTATACAATTAATGCATGTAGTATGTTTGCATGGTGCGATGCTATGTGAATATACTGAGCTGCATGTGACTACAGGTGTGTGACTCGTGGTGTGCATTAATTAATTAATTAACTGAATTAATTAATTAATATTAATTAATCTCGTGTCCCCGTTGGGGAACCACGGAGGCTAAACAGGTGGGGATGTGATAAGTAACTCACATATTCTCACCTTCCATACAACAACCTTGTTTTCCAGCAGGCTGAAGAGCATGACAGGCGTCTATGAGCTCGCCAGCTCCTTGCAACGGTGATGCCGCTCCCAGGCAGCTAGGGTCCTTGACTACGCAATATAGAATGTCTACCGTGTGAAAACCTCCATACAGGAAGCGTAGCAAAGCCAGATAACTGCCCGATCAATTCTGGGTAGCTTTAGGAAGCATGGCATACGCAGCGTAAGGAAAACCATTGAAAGCTGCGGAAAATCTGATAGCACAACTGCAACAAGTGGAGAACAAAATAGCAAGAAAAACCCAGAAACGGCGCAAAAAGTTTCATGCCAGGTTCATTAAGAGCGCAAACAGACTGGGCGGTGACATGCGGCAAATCAACGTACCACGGCCGGCATTATTTCCTACCCAGGCGCGCAAGAAAAGCCAGCCAGCCATGGATGGATTAACCGCGGATCGCGCAGGCCTGAACGAAATCATTTTAGAAATGACAGGAAATGGCCGCAGATCGAAGATGCTTAGGTTATTTTCATGGTGTCCGTTACTAAACGGCTCTTGCTGCATCAAAATAACCCACGAATGTCGAGTTCTACCGTCGCAGGCACACATGCTAGATTATTCATCGCGGCCAAATTGACGTTGGATGAGACCCCCGTGCAAATCTGTACCAACAAAGGCAGCGAATTTGCAAATAGTGCAGATCTTGCTATGAAACATCATAATAGAACATCACTTTTAACCATCGGCTTAATTTTTTCGCCTGTCGCCCGCCGGATTAGCCATATTTTAACGGAACGCACGTCGCCATGGCCACCTCCGCACGGTGCGCGCACTGTGCACCACAATGTCAAAATAAGATCGCGTCGAATTGTGAAAGTTCAGACGGGTCAGTACTTATAGTAGAGATACGAAATCTGTGGCTTCAAATCGTTGCCCTGTCGTTCTGGCATCCTAGCCGCGCAAAACGTAAAAAAAACGCGGAAAACACGGCATCATACGGTATAATACGGTATTATACGTCATTATACGCTAAAACGTATTATAACGTATGAATCATACGCTCAAAGCCAGCGTATTACGTATTATACCGTATTATACCGTATTATACGGCGTATGATCTCACTCTGAGGACAATAGGCGGGGGCGGGGGGGTGGCCGGGGCGGGCACCGCAAAGGCCGGTTCGTCGGGGTGAAGGTCGCGCAAAGCCTGCAGGGTAGTCGGGGGAGTGGAGGGAGCCAACGCGGTCAGTTCAAGCTTTTGCATGGCCCGGCTCAATTCACCTACCTTCACCAACCGCATGACGTCAGCTTCCACCCGGGCAAAGGAGGCGGCCCCCGACACCCGGGTGGAGGCCGGAGGCTGCAGCGCCCACAGCCCTTCCCAATCCCCGAGGAGGAACCGCCGGCAGCGAGCGATGACCGCACCCTGTACGCCACGCACGCCCCGCTCCAACGGCGCTAAGAGGAGCCGGGGGGTGACGAGAAACAGCTTGTGGCCGAGTTCGTCGAGAGGGTGACTATGCATCCGGGCCAGGGAAAGCAGGGCGCAGCGCGTAAACAAGCTCCGGGCGCGGTGAGGGACGTCCGGGAGCGTCATGCAAGGGTTGCGCGCACAGGCGGCAAAAGGGAGCGTGGCCAGGAATGCCCAGCCTGCCGAGAGGTCCCCCGGATCGCTCGTACCCTGCGATGCCGGTGGAGGGGCAGGGGCCGACCGAGGGGCCGCCCCGGACCGGGAGGCCGGTGCGGCCGCCGGGCCGCCGGGCAGGCCGTTCTGGGGGGTTTGGCGGCGGCACTGCCGCTCATGCTGGTACCGCCCGTGGATCGAAAAAATCCGCTGGCAATGGGCTGCCGGGCAGCGGTAGCAGTCCATGGCGCGCATGGCGGCCTCCGTGATGTGGGGGTGGGAAGCCCGAATGTGCACCAGCAACGAATTCCGGTTGGGCAGGCGCGCGCCACACGGGTCACCAAGGGGACCATCGACTTGGCAATAATGGAAGCCATCTGAGGGGGTGCGCCCACCCGGTTGGGCCGGCCCGGGTCGAGAGGGGGAGGGGTCGGGAGCACCCTCAGCCAGAGGAACTACAGCTGCAGCGGAACCCAGGGCGGGGCCGGCCGCCGGGCGGTCAGCAGGGCTCGTGGCAGCCGAGGACAAGACCGGCGCGGGGACGGCCCCCACGGCCGGGAGGGGGGCGCTGGAGGAGGCAGCCAAGCCGGCGCGCGACCCACGACCACGCACAGGGGAGGCAGGTGTCGGGGCAGGCGCGTGGGACTGGCGGCGCACGGACACGGGCGAGGGCCCCAGCGGGAGAACGCCAGGAGGCAAGGGGGAAAGGACCGCGGCCCGGCAAAGGGGGCAGGTGGCGGAGGTCGCGTGCAAGCTCGTGGCGATGCAAGCTTGATGGAAGACGTGGCCGCAAGCAGGGAGGCGGCAGAGACCGTCACCAGGGCGAGGCAGGTCCAAGCAGATGGGGCAGGAGGGGCCGCTGGCAGTGACATCCACCAAGTGGGCCGGCCCGTAGTGGGCGGGCGCCGCGTCCCACCCCAGCTCCCAGCTCGGCAGTCGGGCGATCTCATCGGCGGAGAGAAGACGGCGGCGCGGACCAGCAGGGTGCCAGACATGGGGGATGCCCGCAAGCTCGAGCACATCGTGCAAGATGGCGGGCACGGCCGCACCCGCGCTCAGCTCAAGAACACGCCCCCCCCCGCATCGTACAGAACCAGGTCGCCGGCGTGCACGGTGACAGGAGCCCCGAAGTCAACGCGCAGGCGGGCGGCTTGCGCTGGGGTGACCGCCGTAGTCAAGCGCCCGTGGGCCTGCGCAACAAGGCCGGCCGAGCCGGGCCCGGCAGAGGCAAGAAACGTGTGCAGCTGAGGGCGATCGAGCAAGGCGTGGTCGGTGGCCCCCCCAGCGAGATATGTCGCACGGGCGGCCTGCTGGGCCTGCACGGCAAGCCCTGTAGCAAAGAGCACCACCGCCTGCGCCACTTGAGCGTCCAGATTCAGGAGCCATTCTTGGCGCACCGCGGGCAGGTGCCAAGGCAGGCGGCCGCCGGCATGGTAGTCCTCGAGGACAAACCCCCAAAGCGTGGAGGCAAGGACAGGGGGGGAGGCTGCCTGCAGCATGTGCCGGACACGAACCACAAGGGCACTAAATTCAGGGGGCCGTGGGAGCGTAGGAAACGCCGCGTGCAAGCCGACAGCGTCCAACAGCAAGGGGCAATACAGCCAAGAGAACGTGGCGTGCCGGAGCGCGCTGACGCCCGCAATGTTGGTGGGGGGCCAAACGGAGAAGTCGTGGGACCCAAGCGCGGCCGACCAGGGGCCCACCACAGGAGTCGCCGCAGGGTGTCCCACAGCCTCAGGGAGGAGAGCCGCCAGGGACCCCTCAAGCACAGGAGGACGCAGGTCAGTGGCCACCGCCGTGCTGGCCGGAGGTGGATCCCCAGAGCTAGGCGGGGCAGGGCCAGGGGACCCCGCGGAGGGGCCGGACGTGACGGCGCGGGGAGAGCGGGAGCACGGTGTGGAACCCTCCACGAGGTCCGCAAGGCCCAGGAGAGGGTCCAGCGAGGGGCTGCGGGAGGGGGCGCGGGCCGAATGGGATCCCGGGGTCGACACGGCCGCGCGTCGGGAGCCTAGGGACGGCCGAGGCGGGGCCACGCAATGAGGGCACGCCCAAGGACCCGGGGGAGGCAGCCGGAAGAGGGGCGGGACCAAGCAGCGCGTGTGCCAGCCGCATTGGCACGAATCACACACAAGGAGACGGGGGGCATCCTCACCACTGTGGCAGACCTCGCACACAAGCGAGAGTGGCACAGGGGCGCCACGACCGCCGTCGTCCAGGTCGCCCATCTCCTGCAGGTGCGCCGCGATGCGTAAGGACCGACGCGGCGCAGGGGCGCCACTAGGCAGCGCATCCCGCGCCCGGGAGGTGCGCGTCGTGAAGGAGGCATGGGGGAGGTGCGTAAAACAACGGAACCGGAAGCGCGGGGGGAGAGCGAGATGCGGACGCGGGGGGTTTGGGGGGCGTGCCCCCCAAGCGGGGGGTTTGGGGGGCGGCAGCCCCCCAACGCGGGGCGGCCGCGGTGCCGCACCTCGGCGCAGGTTTTTTCAGCTGTGCATGGAGAAAAAAACGTGTCTCAATCCAGGAACCCCCGTCGGTTCATCATGTCAGCCTAGAAAACTGGAGCGGTGGAGCCACAACTAACGGGAAAGCCGCATTCAAATTCGCCTAGCCCACGGGTCACAATTGGCCGACAGGTAGATGCAGCCAGCCCCGGGCGTGTCGCAGACAGTAATCACTACGTAGGCCGCGGTGCCGCACCTCGGCGCAGGTTTTTTCAGCTGTGCATGGAGAAAAAAACGTGTCTCAATCCAGGAACCCCCGTCGGTTCATCATGTCAGCCTAGAAAACTGGAGCGGTGGAGCCACAACTAACGGGAAAGCCGCATTCAAATTCGCCTAGCCCACGGGTCACAATTGGCCGACAGGTAGATGCAGCCAGCCCCGGGCGTGTCGCAGACAGTAATCACTACGTAGGCCGCGGTGCCGCACCTCGGCGCAGGTTTTTTCAGCTGTGCATGGAGAAAAAAACGTGTCTCAATCCAGGAACCCCCGTCGGTTCATCATGTCAGCCTAGAAAACTGGAGCGGTGGAGCCACAACTAACGGGAAAGCCGCATTCAAATTCGCCTAGCCCACGGGTCACAATTGGCCGACAGGTAGATGCAGCCAGCCCCGGGCGTGTCGCAGACAGTAATCACTACGTAGGCCGCGGTGCCGCACCTCGGCGCAGGTTTTTTCAGCTGTGCATGGAGAAAAAAACGTGTCTCAATCCAGGAACCCCCGTCGGTTCATCATGTCAGCCTAGAAAACTGGAGCGGTGGAGCCACAACTAACGGGAAAGCCGCATTCAAATTCGCCTAGCCCACGGGTCACAATTGGCCGACAGGTAGATGCAGCCAGCCCCGGGCGTGTCGCAGACAGTAATCACTACGTAGGCCGCGGTGCCGCACCTCGGCGCAGGTTTTTTCAGCTGTGCATGGAGAAAAAAACGTGTCTCAATCCAGGAACCCCCGTCGGTTCATCATGTCAGCCTAGAAAACTGGAGCGGTGGAGCCACAACTAACGGGAAAGCCGCATTCAAATTCGCCTAGCCCACGGGTCACAATTGGCCGACAGGTAGATGCAGCCAGCCCCGGGCGTGTCGCAGACAGTAATCACTACGTAGGCCGCGGTGCCGCACCTCGGCGCAGGTTTTTTCAGCTGTGCATGGAGAAAAAAACGTGTCTCAATCCAGGAACCCCCGTCGGTTCATCATGTCAGCCTAGAAAACTGGAGCGGTGGAGCCACAACTAACGGGAAAGCCGCATTCAAATTCGCCTAGCCCACGGGTCACAATTGGCCGACAGGTAGATGCAGCCAGCCCCGGGCGTGTCGCAGACAGTAATCACTACGTAGGCCGCGGTGCCGCACCTCGGCGCAGGTTTTTTCAGCTGTGCATGGAGAAAAAAACGTGTCTCAATCCAGGAACCCCCGTCGGTTCATCATGTCAGCCTAGAAAACTGGAGCGGTGGAGCCACAACTAACGGGAAAGCCGCATTCAAATTCGCCTAGCCCACGGGTCACAATTGGCCGACAGGTAGATGCAGCCAGCCCCGGGCGTGTCGCAGACAGTAATCACTACGTAGGCCGCGGTGCCGCACCTCGGCGCAGGTTTTTTCAGCTGTGCATGGAGAAAAAAACGTGTCTCAATCCAGGAACCCCCGTCGGTTCATCATGTCAGCCTAGAAAACTGGAGCGGTGGAGCCACAACTAACGGGAAAGCCGCATTCAAATTCGCCTAGCCCACGGGTCACAATTGGCCGACAGGTAGATGCAGCCAGCCCCGGGCGTGTCGCAGACAGTAATCACTACGTAGGCCGCGGTGCCGCACCTCGGCGCAGGTTTTTTCAGCTGTGCATGGAGAAAAAAACGTGTCTCAATCCAGGAACCCCCGTCGGTTCATCATGTCAGCCTAGAAAACTGGAGCGGTGGAGCCACAACTAACGGGAAAGCCGCATTCAAATTCGCCTAGCCCACGGGTCACAATTGGCCGACAGGTAGATGCAGCCAGCCCCGGGCGTGTCGCAGACAGTAATCACTACGTAGGCCGCGGTGCCGCACCTCGGCGCAGGTTTTTTCAGCTGTGCATGGAGAAAAAAACGTGTCTCAATCCAGGAACCCCCGTCGGTTCATCATGTCAGCCTAGAAAACTGGAGCGGTGGAGCCACAACTAACGGGAAAGCCGCATTCAAATTCGCCTAGCCCACGGGTCACAATTGGCCGACAGGTAGATGCAGCCAGCCCCGGGCGTGTCGCAGACAGTAATCACTACGTAGGCCGCGGTGCCGCACCTCGGCGCAGGTTTTTTCAGCTGTGCATGGAGAAAAAAACGTGTCTCAATCCAGGAACCCCCGTCGGTTCATCATGTCAGCCTAGAAAACTGGAGCGGTGGAGCCACAACTAACGGGAAAGCCGCATTCAAATTCGCCTAGCCCACGGGTCACAATTGGCCGACAGGTAGATGCAGCCAGCCCCGGGCGTGTCGCAGACAGTAATCACTACGTAGGCCGCGGTGCCGCACCTCGGCGCAGGTTTTTTCAGCTGTGCATGGAGAAAAAAACGTGTCTCAATCCAGGAACCCCCGTCGGTTCATCATGTCAGCCTAGAAAACTGGAGCGGTGGAGCCACAACTAACGGGAAAGCCGCATTCAAATTCGCCTAGCCCACGGGTCACAATTGGCCGACAGGTAGATGCAGCCAGCCCCGGGCGTGTCGCAGACAGTAATCACTACGTAGGCCGCGGTGCCGCACCTCGGCGCAGGTTTTTTCAGCTGTGCATGGAGAAAAAAACGTGTCTCAATCCAGGAACCCCCGTCGGTTCATCATGTCAGCCTAGAAAACTGGAGCGGTGGAGCCACAACTAACGGGAAAGCCGCATTCAAATTCGCCTAGCCCACGGGTCACAATTGGCCGACAGGTAGATGCAGCCAGCCCCGGGCGTGTCGCAGACAGTAATCACTACGTAGGCCGCGGTGCCGCACCTCGGCGCAGGTTTTTTCAGCTGTGCATGGAGAAAAAAACGTGTCTCAATCCAGGAACCCCCGTCGGTTCATCATGTCAGCCTAGAAAACTGGAGCGGTGGAGCCACAACTAACGGGAAAGCCGCATTCAAATTCGCCTAGCCCACGGGTCACAATTGGCCGACAGGTAGATGCAGCCAGCCCCGGGCGTGTCGCAGACAGTAATCACTACGTAGGCCGCGGTGCCGCACCTCGGCGCAGGTTTTTTCAGCTGTGCATGGAGAAAAAAACGTGTCTCAATCCAGGAACCCCCGTCGGTTCATCATGTCAGCCTAGAAAACTGGAGCGGTGGAGCCACAACTAACGGGAAAGCCGCATTCAAATTCGCCTAGCCCACGGGTCACAATTGGCCGACAGGTAGATGCAGCCAGCCCCGGGCGTGTCGCAGACAGTAATCACTACGTAGGCCGCGGTGCCGCACCTCGGCGCAGGTTTTTTCAGCTGTGCATGGAGAAAAAAACGTGTCTCAATCCAGGAACCCCCGTCGGTTCATCATGTCAGCCTAGAAAACTGGAGCGGTGGAGCCACAACTAACGGGAAAGCCGCATTCAAATTCGCCTAGCCCACGGGTCACAATTGGCCGACAGGTAGATGCAGCCAGCCCCGGGCGTGTCGCAGACAGTAATCACTACGTAGGCCGCGGTGCCGCACCTCGGCGCAGGTTTTTTCAGCTGTGCATGGAGAAAAAAACGTGTCTCAATCCAGGAACCCCCGTCGGTTCATCATGTCAGCCTAGAAAACTGGAGCGGTGGAGCCACAACTAACGGGAAAGCCGCATTCAAATTCGCCTAGCCCACGGGTCACAATTGGCCGACAGGTAGATGCAGCCAGCCCCGGGCGTGTCGCAGACAGTAATCACTACGTAGGCCGCGGTGCCGCACCTCGGCGCAGGTTTTTTCAGCTGTGCATGGAGAAAAAAACGTGTCTCAATCCAGGAACCCCCGTCGGTTCATCATGTCAGCCTAGAAAACTGGAGCGGTGGAGCCACAACTAACGGGAAAGCCGCATTCAAATTCGCCTAGCCCACGGGTCACAATTGGCCGACAGGTAGATGCAGCCAGCCCCGGGCGTGTCGCAGACAGTAATCACTACGTAGGCCGCGGTGCCGCACCTCGGCGCAGGTTTTTTCAGCTGTGCATGGAGAAAAAAACGTGTCTCAATCCAGGAACCCCCGTCGGTTCATCATGTCAGCCTAGAAAACTGGAGCGGTGGAGCCACAACTAACGGGAAAGCCGCATTCAAATTCGCCTAGCCCACGGGTCACAATTGGCCGACAGGTAGATGCAGCCAGCCCCGGGCGTGTCGCAGACAGTAATCACTACGTAGGCCGCGGTGCCGCACCTCGGCGCAGGTTTTTTCAGCTGTGCATGGAGAAAAAAACGTGTCTCAATCCAGGAACCCCCGTCGGTTCATCATGTCAGCCTAGAAAACTGGAGCGGTGGAGCCACAACTAACGGGAAAGCCGCATTCAAATTCGCCTAGCCCACGGGTCACAATTGGCCGACAGGTAGATGCAGCCAGCCCCGGGCGTGTCGCAGACAGTAATCACTACGTAGGCCGCGGTGCCGCACCTCGGCGCAGGTTTTTTCAGCTGTGCATGGAGAAAAAAACGTGTCTCAATCCAGGAACCCCCGTCGGTTCATCATGTCAGCCTAGAAAACTGGAGCGGTGGAGCCACAACTAACGGGAAAGCCGCATTCAAATTCGCCTAGCCCACGGGTCACAATTGGCCGACAGGTAGATGCAGCCAGCCCCGGGCGTGTCGCAGACAGTAATCACTACGTAGGCCGCGGTGCCGCACCTCGGCGCAGGTTTTTTCAGCTGTGCATGGAGAAAAAAACGTGTCTCAATCCAGGAACCCCCGTCGGTTCATCATGTCAGCCTAGAAAACTGGAGCGGTGGAGCCACAACTAACGGGAAAGCCGCATTCAAATTCGCCTAGCCCACGGGTCACAATTGGCCGACAGGTAGATGCAGCCAGCCCCGGGCGTGTCGCAGACAGTAATCACTACGTAGGCCGCGGTGCCGCACCTCGGCGCAGGTTTTTTCAGCTGTGCATGGAGAAAAAAACGTGTCTCAATCCAGGAACCCCCGTCGGTTCATCATGTCAGCCTAGAAAACTGGAGCGGTGGAGCCACAACTAACGGGAAAGCCGCATTCAAATTCGCCTAGCCCACGGGTCACAATTGGCCGACAGGTAGATGCAGCCAGCCCCGGGCGTGTCGCAGACAGTAATCACTACGTAGGCCGCGGTGCCGCACCTCGGCGCAGGTTTTTTCAGCTGTGCATGGAGAAAAAAACGTGTCTCAATCCAGGAACCCCCGTCGGTTCATCATGTCAGCCTAGAAAACTGGAGCGGTGGAGCCACAACTAACGGGAAAGCCGCATTCAAATTCGCCTAGCCCACGGGTCACAATTGGCCGACAGGTAGATGCAGCCAGCCCCGGGCGTGTCGCAGACAGTAATCACTACGTAGGCCGCGGTGCCGCACCTCGGCGCAGGTTTTTTCAGCTGTGCATGGAGAAAAAAACGTGTCTCAATCCAGGAACCCCCGTCGGTTCATCATGTCAGCCTAGAAAACTGGAGCGGTGGAGCCACAACTAACGGGAAAGCCGCATTCAAATTCGCCTAGCCCACGGGTCACAATTGGCCGACAGGTAGATGCAGCCAGCCCCGGGCGTGTCGCAGACAGTAATCACTACGTAGGCCGCGGTGCCGCACCTCGGCGCAGGTTTTTTCAGCTGTGCATGGAGAAAAAAACGTGTCTCAATCCAGGAACCCCCGTCGGTTCATCATGTCAGCCTAGAAAACTGGAGCGGTGGAGCCACAACTAACGGGAAAGCCGCATTCAAATTCGCCTAGCCCACGGGTCACAATTGGCCGACAGGTAGATGCAGCCAGCCCCGGGCGTGTCGCAGACAGTAATCACTACGTAGGCCGCGGTGCCGCACCTCGGCGCAGGTTTTTTCAGCTGTGCATGGAGAAAAAAACGTGTCTCAATCCAGGAACCCCCGTCGGTTCATCATGTCAGCCTAGAAAACTGGAGCGGTGGAGCCACAACTAACGGGAAAGCCGCATTCAAATTCGCCTAGCCCACGGGTCACAATTGGCCGACAGGTAGATGCAGCCAGCCCCGGGCGTGTCGCAGACAGTAATCACTACGTAGGCCGCGGTGCCGCACCTCGGCGCAGGTTTTTTCAGCTGTGCATGGAGAAAAAAACGTGTCTCAATCCAGGAACCCCCGTCGGTTCATCATGTCAGCCTAGAAAACTGGAGCGGTGGAGCCACAACTAACGGGAAAGCCGCATTCAAATTCGCCTAGCCCACGGGTCACAATTGGCCGACAGGTAGATGCAGCCAGCCCCGGGCGTGTCGCAGACAGTAATCACTACGTAGGCCGCGGTGCCGCACCTCGGCGCAGGTTTTTTCAGCTGTGCATGGAGAAAAAAACGTGTCTCAATCCAGGAACCCCCGTCGGTTCATCATGTCAGCCTAGAAAACTGGAGCGGTGGAGCCACAACTAACGGGAAAGCCGCATTCAAATTCGCCTAGCCCACGGGTCACAATTGGCCGACAGGTAGATGCAGCCAGCCCCGGGCGTGTCGCAGACAGTAATCACTACGTAGGCCGCGGTGCCGCACCTCGGCGCAGGTTTTTTCAGCTGTGCATGGAGAAAAAAACGTGTCTCAATCCAGGAACCCCCGTCGGTTCATCATGTCAGCCTAGAAAACTGGAGCGGTGGATATATATCTCGATAGAGGCATGCCTCTTATTTAATTTCAAGACCTAGGTGCTCTTAATTAATCTCGGCCCCCGGCCTCCGCTAATTTGCTAATTTGCTAAATTTGCTAAAAAAGAGCCAATTTCACCCCGACTGGCGTGAAAAAGTTGTGTAGATCATTGAATTGAATTGAATTGAATTGTAACATAACTCCGTTGGGAGTATATGTAGCACATAGCCCTTGAGAGGGGGCATGTAGATCATTGATTAATTAATTAATTAGGAGCATAACTCCGTTGGGAGTATATGTAGCACATAGCCCTGAGAAGGGGCATATGAGCCTATAATACATTCTAAGCTACTTCCTGCAAGGGTGGGAATGTAAACAACACTTGCTCTAGGTGCACCAGGGCACCCGCACCCTCATGGTCTATCACGCTATGCCCGGGTAAGGGGGGAGCATGCCTGTGAGGGGGAAGATCATCATGGCTATACAAGAGCTATGGCATGGCTTCTCAGCAGAGAGTGACTCCCTGCATGGGCACAACATTACTAAATAAGGCTAGGCATCGTCTGGAGTGTGGCACATCATAGGCACACATGTACATGACTAAAAAGGCTAGGCCTCAGCTGGTATAGTGCCTGTAGTAGGCGGGCATGTACAAGGCCACTGTCTAACTATTCTACACTACTGCTGTATTCCCCTAGGCTGGGGCTGGAGTTGCTGGGGCCGCGGTGGTCGAGGGGGTCGCTTGCCAGGGCTTGTGGCCGACGTAGATGGCCGCCCCCTTCCAGTACACCGGCTGGCCCGCCTTGGTCTGCCGGAGCTGGAGGTAGGTCTGCCATAGCTCCCGTCGTCGTTGTTGCTGTGCCAGGGTCAAGTCGTCGTCAAGGGTGAAGAGAGTCTTCTCGAGCCGCTTGCGGCGTCTGAGAAAAGAAATCTTGTCCGCCGGGGTCTTAAAGGTGAGAAGGAGCGGGGGCGGCCCGGCCTTACCCCGCGCGCGGGGAAGGCGGTGGGCGGCCAGCTCGATCTCACCAGTAAGGCCCATGCGATCAAGGATTTCTCTCTCAAAAACACGCGCAAGCTTCTCGGAATTCTCACCTTCCTCCATCTTGAGATTCTTGACAATGACGTTGAGGCTGCGCTTGGCGAGCTCGGCCTCAGGACTCGCGGAGGTCAAGCGTCTGCCGCTGGAGCTGGGCTGCGACGGCGGAGGTGGTGGAGGTGGTATGTTGCTTAAGCATGTCCGCCCAGGTCGTGATGGGAGGAGCGTCGCCGGCCAGGCCAGCCGAGGCGGGCTTGGCGGCAATGTCCTTCACTGCCTGGGCGGTGAGGCCTGCTGTGTTCTGCAAGACCTCGATGGCGATTGCATTATCCTTGAGGCGCTGGTCGATGTCGCGGAGCTGGGCGGTGATGGAGTCGGTGGAGGCGGAGGGGGGGGGGGGGTGGAGGCGAGGAGGGTGGCGGTGGCGGTGGGGTGGTGGGAAGCTCAGCAGCCAGCGTGCCGCCAAGTGCCGCCACATCTGCGGCAAGAGGGGTCACGTGCTGCTCGAAAGCTTCCTTGAGGAGGGTGCGGATGGTGGCTTCGGTGGGGAAGGTGGAGGGGGGCGGGGGGGAAGCCCAGAGCGCGGATTCGGAGCGTCCAGCAAGGGAGCAGAGGGCGAAGCGTTGAAGCTTGGGGCGACTCATGCGGTGGAGGATTGGGAGAGCCTCGGCGGGGTCGACAAGCTGGCCATTACCAGGCCAGCGGCCGCGGTTGTGGGACGTGAAGTGCACGCACAGGGTTAGAAGCGAGGCGTGATTGCCGGAAAACACGTCGTCCATGAAGGCGCCTATGCCTTGGCGCCAGTAGCTGGGGTCGTTGGCGTCAAAGGAGCGCTCTTCCCAGGGCGGCTCAGCAGAGCGACTGCGCTTGGGGTCAGGCGAGGCAGATGGCGAGGCAAGCCCGGGAGGCTGGGCGAGCACCAGTGCACGACTAGTGTCACCGTTGCCATCTGGGCCGGTGGGCGAAGCTGCAGCCGAAGCTGCAGACGTAGTATCATTGCCGAGCGCAGCCGCCAGGCTGCGTTGCGTCGAGAGGCGTTTGCTCATCGTATATTGCGTAATGGCTTCGGAAAATTACATCAGCATGTGCGTCGTAGAAAGACGCATCGATTGTGATATTCACGGCTAAATTCGGTGCTCAAACGTGAAAGTTATGAGCTCCGCCGTCAGCCATGGCTACCTCGTGGCTCGTGGCATATGTAGATCATATGTCAGTGTTATTATCAATTGACAGCCAGTGCAGGCCTGATTAATTAATTTATTACTTGATTAGTCCCGGGTCCCCAGCCGTTGCCAGCGCAGGCCTGAAGTCTGGATGACATGGACCACAGCGTTCAGTCGTCTTGGATAGTCCTTGCGGCGCCATGCAAAACATCAACCCACCCTCTAGGTCATCTAGTCGCTCTACACGTAAGCCAGGGCTCCATAATTTCAATGCACAAGGCTACACATTTCCATCACCATTCATATTCATCATCCTCCTTGATATTCATCATCCTGAACAACTCGAACACGCGGACAAGATAACGGCAGGCTCGAGCTACCATTAATTAATTAATTAATTAATTAATTAATTAATTAATTAATTAATTAATTAATTAATTAATTAATTAGACTCGTGCTCCCGTTGGGGAGTCACGGAGCATTAACCCCGATGGATGGATGGAAGGGTGCAAACAGTCCTACCGGTCTAATCTATCTACATCGGCTACATACTACATCTATCTAACAGCATTCTAACGTACTACAACATCTATCTAGGCAGCCGCACGCTGCCCTAGGGGAGCTACCATGGTCCGGATTCTCCCGATTTCTGGCCTGCGCTGGTTGTCTCCTAGCTTGATAATTTCAATGCACAAGGCTACACATTTCCATGCATCTCACTTCATATTCATCATCCTGAACGACTCGAACATGCGGACAAGATAACGGCAGGCTCGAGCTACCATGTTCCGGATTCTCCCGATTTCTGGCCTGCGCTGGTTGTCTCCTTGACATCAAGGAGACAACCAGCGCAGGCGCTATATGTATTCATTGAGAATGATAAATTACGGAGGTGAGATTGGCATGCAACAGAAGGAAAAACCTGAAAATTGAAGAACCCTGGAGAAATAAATAGTAATCTGACGCGGACATCCAAGGATCACGCCAGCTGCTCAAGGTACAACTAACTGTAGACATCACAAAACTGCGACACGCAGCAATTAACATCGCTGCCGGCCCACCATGCAGGCCTGGCAGGGATCTCTCGAGACCGCATGGGTCGCAACAAAGTCGGCCCGGGTGCGGCGCGGAATAACACATCAGCCACAGTGCGCGAGGAGGGTGAGTGACAGGCGCTCCCGCCAATACGAGGACCACGTGCGGGCAGACCACGGGGCGGTGTGACCCTAGCTCGAGGTCGAGGCGGTCTTCATGGCGCTGGCAGGCGGCGCTATACAGTACGTCATTCCCGCGTTAAGTTACGATCGCCGCCAAATTCTGCATGGGCGTCGTAACTTAACGCGGGAACGTAACTTGACGGTAGAATCAGGCTAGCAGGCAGCAGCCCATCCCCTCCTACTCTGGCGGACTTCTATACGGCACTCGACAGCCCTCGTCAAGCCCAATTCAGCTGCAGCTGATACGATATACTGAGATTAATTAGGATTCGCTGATACTCATTTCCCCTCTCACCTCTTTGGTCCATAATTGGCTAATAAAATATACCCATTTCCCCGAAAAAATTCAGCTGCAGCATTAAGGACGGTCAAAGTACGGGATTTCGTACCATTTCTGGATGCGGCGAGGCTGGGCGCTGCGGGATGCTCCAGGGTGATAGGCTGATAGCGAGGATGCGCAGCTGCGACTTTGCTAGTTCACCTCAGTTCAGATCCGGCTGAGCTGTTCATCCTGCCGTAGCCTGGCACCAGCTACATATGTTCTGTGACGCAGTGTTCTGTGTTCCGGAAATCCGGCCGGGTTCCCTGACGAGCTCGGCCTAATTACCACTAATGTGAAGCATTCAGCATGGCCTATTCAGCTATCTATACAAGCTGTAACGTCACAATCATAGTTTATAGATAGAGTCATCTCACTCAGGCTTGGCTATCAGCATAGCGGGTCCCCTATTCCGGAGTCCGGGGCCCGTGACGCGCGTCTGGACCTGGCCAAAAACGGCCTCCTCCGCAGCCAAAAGTAGCCTAACGCTAGGTACAGTTTCAACCCTACCTCAGTGCCGCGTTGGCAACCAGGTTACGGTCACCGCCCACACTTCGGCGTCGTAACTTATAACGCGGCAACGTAACCTTAACGGGAATGAGTTCAGGGGAATGACTGTATGTATACGCAGCCACAAAAGCTTGTCCGTGCCATGTGTCAAAGGTGAGCAGCAGCGCGAGCGGGGAAGGCCGGGAAGGCCTCCAGCATGAGCTCACCGATGAGGGCCATGGGGGCAATCGATTTGGATGTGGTTAATGATTTTGTCCGTAAACGCCTGTGCAGGCTTCTCGGAGTTCTCACCTTCCAGCAGGTCGAAGTGCGCTTGACGATGACGTTATGGCTGCGCTTGTCGAGCTCGGCCTCCTCTCGGAGGTCGAGCGTCTGTTGCTTGAGATGTGCTGCGATGGCGGAGGTGGTACGTGGTTAAGGTGGCGTGGTTAATTCAGCAGCATGGCGGCCCAGGTCTGGGGGGCCGGAGGAGCATCGCCTGCTGGGCCAGCGGGGGCTGGCTTGGCGCCGCAATGTCCTTCACCGGCCGCCTGGGCGGTGAGGCCTGCCGTATTTTGCAGGCACTCGCGATGGCGATGGCGTTGTCCTTGAGGCGACAGCTTGAGTCGATGTCACGGAGCTGGGTGGTGATGGCGTCGGTGGTGGCCAGCGTTGTTGGCGGTGGAGGGGGAGGCGAGGAGCTAGGGTGGAGGTGGTGGTGGAGATGGTGGGGAGCTCGGCAGCTGCAGCGTGCTGCCCATGGCTGCCACATCTGCAGCGAGATGGCCGGGGGTCATGTGCTGCTCGATGGCCTCTTGAAGGACGGAGCGGAAGGTGGCTTCGGTCAAGGGGGAGGGGACCCAGAGCTGGTCTTCGGCAGCGAGGCGCTGAAGGAGGGATCGAGAAGATAGTGGCGAGCTGAAGGCAATCGAGCTAGGATGAGACCAGCCGGGCCGGCAGGTTGTCGATCAGGTCCACGGTAGGAAAACCGGCAGTCGACCAGTACTCGATCCATATTGCGGCGGAGGCGTGACTTGGCGTAGAGGTGCACGCAGGCACAGGGCAAGGAGAGAGGCGTGCACGACCCATATGTACAACACGTGCTCTGGACAGGAGCCGTTGATTGCGGGGGCTATTGAAAATAGCCGGGCTAGCTGGTTGACGTCAAAGTCACGCTCGGACCAGCTAGCTAGGTTCGCCAGGGCTACTGCGCTTGGGCTCAGGCAATGCCGAGGGCGAAGCAAGTCCAGGGGGGGCGTGGACGACCACCAGTGCGTAATTAATTATTTAATTAAACTCGTGCTCCCGTTGGGGAGTCACGGAGCATTAATTAACCCCGATGGATGGATGTAAGGATGGGTACATCAAGGAGACAACCAGCGCAGGCCAGAAACATGCACGCAATCCTACCGGTATAAGCTATCTACGTATGCTATCTACAAAACAATCCTATTCTTTATCTACTATGGTGCTCGCAATGAGGACCTGTACCAGGGCATGCCATATATATCACCAGCACCATTAGGCAGCGGCGCCTGCAGCTAGTAGGGCACCTAGCTCGCACCAACCAGGTAGACGCGTCATGTGGCCGGCCCCCGCAGGACTGCGACCAGCTCAGCCTGGCCGGCACCTCCTGACGTGGGCCGGGCCCCCTGATGTTAGACGCCGCAAGGCCCGCACCTTCAAAGAACAGCTAGTAGAGGACATGGGGGGCCTACTAGGCCTCTCCGTGATTTGGAAGAAGATGATGGACAAGGCCAAGTGGGCCCAGGTCATAGAGGACAACGAGCCCCCCCCTGTGGGGAAGCGCCCGCGTGTGCAAACCCGTGGGAGGCACGCCAGACAGCTCCCCTAGGGCATCGTTAGGCTGTCTCGATAGATGTCGTAGTTAGAATGCTGTTAGATGGATGTCGTAGGTAGCTGATGTAGATAGATTAGACCGGTAGGACTGTTTGCACCCATCCATCCATCCATCGGGGTTAATGCTCCGTGACTCCCCAACGGGAGCACGAGTCTAATTAATTAATTAATTAATGGTGCTCGCGACCCTAGGGTCTTGTCTAGCATGCCTCCCGCGTTTGCAAACACGCTCCTGCCGCCACTGCCGGGGGGGTGTTGTCCTCTATGACCTGGGCCCACTTGGCCTTGTCGATCCATCATCTTTTTCCACCAGTGCTTTCAAGACTCATGGCACCGCTGCCTTCCGGGCCTGAGGGCGAAGCTGCAGCGGCTGGAGCTGCATTCCTATTCTTAGGGCTCAGCGCAGCCGCTACCTAGGCTGCGTTGCATGCGTAGAGGAGTGTGTGCTCGTCATAATACTGGATGATAGCTTCGGGTCGGTGGGAGCCGCGTGGCTATCTATACCTAGGAAGACCTGCATGGAGGGAGACAGATGGTAACAAACAAAAATGTTTATAGAAAAAAACATAACCAAGTAGGAAGAAGAACACGCGCGCGCACACACACACATACACACACACACACACGTACACACACACACACACGCTCACACACACACACACACACACACACACACACAAAGAAAAATTGTGCTTGCACCAAATACCAAGTCGACGTTTTTTGCATAAAATTGGTTGTCTCGTTTAATGAGTTGTCTCACTTGAAAACACGACGGCGTGCAGGGCACCCGCACGATCGAACCACATGGTGGTAATCATCTTGAAACTTAGTACAGATGAATACTAAGTAAATTGATTAATTACGCGCGGTCCCGTTGGGGACACGCAGAGCAGAGAGTGCCGTAGTTAGATTTACATCCCTGTACTACCCTAGCCCTTCCACGGCGTTGGATCACCATGCGTCCAGGAATAGTTGTCTCACTTAGTATGTTGCACACTAGGAATGGGGCGAAGAGATCCCATCTTCGATCCGTTGACCATGCCCGGAGGCAAGCCACAACCATGCGATCAACTACTCACGGGGAGAATTCATAACTGCTAAAGAATGTCAGAGTGACATGGCGGGGGCGTTGGCGCTGGCTCAAGAAAGACTGAAGACTGAAGTGTGTGGGATAGGTAGGCAAGTGCACAGAGGCAACTATTCCCGGCGACATCTACTTCTTTAGTGAATTAACTATTCCTGGATGTGCATGGCGGTCGCATTGTACGTTGCCTGCCAGATGATAAGAGCAGTCGGTGTCGAAGATGAAAGGCGCGACGATCGCAAGCCGTGGCTGTGTGAAGGAAGATCTGCATATGGAGAGATAGCGGCGAACACCAAGTGGCTGACCGGGTGGTGGATGAAAAGAGAGAGCATGGATGTTTTGGAAAATAAATAAAACATGATGTGAAAAAATAAAAAGTTAAAAGGGTTCAAAATTATATATACACTAGTAATTATAAAGAAGAAAAGGGGGGGGGGGGGGGGGGGGGGGAAGAAGAAGAATAAACAAAGGGGTAAATCTTGAGGTCATAGCCAGGATACGATGAGGCATAGACGATGTCGGACGAAGGGTTAGAAGTTTTTTGCTTAAGTGCCCATTAAATTAAACTAAATTAAAGGATAACATGACTCCGTTGGGAGATCATGTAGCACATATAGTCCCTTGCTGGATGGATGGAGGTGGGCGGAGCCGCGAAACGGAGGTGAGCGCCCATTTCCCGGGATCTCCCTCCCAACAGGGTCAAACGCCTCGTAACCAGCTCACTCAAGTTCAAAAAGTTGCTAAGGGAAAGGGTGTAACGAAGTAGTGAAAAAAAAGGAAGAATTATAAATAAATAAGGAGCACGGGATAATAAAAGTTAGAGTAAAGATAAAGAAGATAATTACACTTAAAGTAAAGATTAATTAATTAATTAATAGACACGTGACTGCGTCACGTGAGCATAAGTCCTCAGTGGGAGGGAGAAAAAGATAAAGAAGAAGAAGAAGATAAAGAAGAAGAAGAAGAAGAAGAAGAAGAAGAAGAAGAAGAAGAAGAAGAAGAAGAAGAAGAAGAAGAAGAAGAAGAAGAAGAAGAAGAAGAAGAAGAAGAAGAAGAAGAAGAAGAAGAAGAAGAAGAAGAAGAAGAAGAAGAAGAAGAAGAAGAAGAAGAAGAAGAAGAAGAAGAAGAAGAAGAAGAAGAAGAAGAAGAAGATAAAGTAAAGATAAAGAAGAAGAAATAAGATTAAAGGAATAAGCGTACATAAGAAAGAATAGCGATATCTTCATAAGAAAGAATAGCTTTCTATTAACTAGCACATCTGCTTTCACACCAAGGGGTTGCCATGCGAAGCCGTAGTTGCTTCACTCAATAATATTGAGAGAAGGGGCTAAGCACATGCGCCAGACTGCTTCCGTCATTTGACTACCGTGGCGCTCAAACCCACTGACTAATAACGCGCTTACAAACATCAGGCTGGTAATAAGACACGCGGTTTCTTTGGGGAGGCATAGAGCAACCTCTTCATGATGGATATGGGAGAAAACCACCTATCCTACGGGTCCTTATTTTCCGTGTGTTTGCATAATCTAGTTTAGAGGGCCGGGCCCTTGCCGGCATTGTGAAGTCCAAGGAGTATCATTCACACCGTGCCCACTGGCCGGGGGGGGGGGGGGGGGGGGGGAACTTGTGGGCCTCCACAATCTCAAGCGAACTAAACTTGTGCTGCATCATCTTACATACGAATCAACGAATGAGAGGCCGACGACTCCCTTGTCTGCAGCTAGTTGATCTTGAAAATTTCGTGCAAGGCCTTTCCAGCGATTGTACCACAGACGGACAGCAAAGGGGCCAACCAATTCAGGAATCAGCCCTGATGACGATGGAATTAAGCACTCGCAACTACGCGAAGGCTTGCCTTTGCAAGTTCGTCAGGCACTCTGGCGTAATGGGTATATATTATTGGTTATCGATGAACTGTGCATCGAATATGGGCAAAGCAAGACACACAAGGGTGTAGGTGATGTAAGCACTGCAAGATTGAATACGACGACCGGATTTTGATTGGCAATGGAAATCGAATCATGCACAACTTCGGCATATGCCATACCCTAGGCCTCGCTGCGAGTACGGCCTTCATACTTCAAAACAATCCATCAACCCTGGACGTCCACGATCATGCTTGCTCCAACGAATGCGCTCGTTCTTCTTGTGTCGACTGACCACTAATAAACCATTCGTGCATCGATTTTTCGACGCCGGCGTGCGACGATCGGTCGATCGCGAATACATAACATGTCTGGTCACTGGTCAGTGGTCAAAGCGACTCACGATGCCAGGCGATGACAAGGGAAAGGGTTTAAGACTCACTCGGAGAGGATTACGTGGCAGCAAAAGGCGGCTTTGGAGGACGTGTCATTTGCGAACCGCTCTAATGTCAAGTAGCTTCAAGTGCCTGTCGTTGCTGACACGGCAGGTTGCTACTCCGTAGCCACGAAACTGTACAGTACAAGATCATTTTCTGGATGAGGCAGGGATGAGGTAACGTCGACGTAGGCGTAGGTATACCCAACGTACACGTGTATCTTCGCGCACGCCAACGGGTGGTGCTGATCCCAGAGACCCAAGCCCGGCATGGCACGAAAGCGTGCGAAGCTGTGCGAATTCTGGCCCTGACATCAGCAGAAGGCCTGTGATGCGGGCGACGGCAATTCGTTAAGAAATCGCCAATCCAACAGTAAATTGACGTCTGCGAACCTTTTCCTCCGTCCTTACTCCCTAGGTTGCGTCATTGTGCATTCAGAAAGACATAAAAAGATCATTACGATCCTGAAAGCTATACTAACAACATGGCAGCGTTATGTGCCCAGCATTCTATGGCACATTTTGGTGGCTCCGCGGCTTTGAAAAGGTGGTCGGCAGCAGGATGCGGTCGGTCGGCTCTTAAAAACGCGGGAAGGAAAGCCGAGCCTTTGCTTACAAGCCCCCCAAAGCAAGATGGTTGGAGTTCTCCCCGTTCCTTGGTGCCCCCCTGCCGTAATAGTCTCCCACATACGAGGCATAGCACAGGAAACCACCTTCATGCGCCCATCGTTGCCATCCCGACGCCATTTGAGAGTAGCAATAACGCCGTTAATCTACGCGGGTTTGACTACATACTACATTTCCTGGAGGAGAGAGGGGTGCAGTGCGTCCTTGTGAATGGGACATCGGGCGAGTTTCCTTCCCTGACGCTGGAGGAGAGAATACAGGTAATGCTAGAGGACAAGAAACGTCTTATAAGTTCCGTCTGTCACCCATGCGCTAGAAACCTGCTTTGTCGCGCATATACTTTCCATGCCCCGCTTGGAATTGCTGTATGTGCGCTAACTTAAACGCAGAGCACATTTCCTCTGTTGAACGGCTAATATGAGCGATGAGCGCCAGAATGTAGTACACGTCTCTGACCATCCTCCTGCATAGTAACACCGTCGTCCTTCGCCTTCGCTGTTACTGTCTTCCCTGGCCCTCTTCCTCTGCTGTATGCATACCAAGGAAGCAGACCATGTCTGGTTGCTCGAGAATGTTCGTGGGGTTAACTCCCAGCACATAAACTTGTAGGGAGTTAACTTGTTGTTTTCTCTTCGCAGCCTGGGTATGTGCCCATGGGCCTATCATAAGATCTTTAGGAAGGGCTGACCCAATTCCCTGCAAAGGGCCGAGTCGACCCTTGCCACGAGGGGATGCGGCAGCAGAACTGTGGAATCTCTCCTATAGACCCGTATGCTCCCCTGTATTGTCGAGGCAAGCAACAAATAGAAAACTCCCCCGAATGCGTGCAGGGAGCTGTTGCCCTGACCTGCCACAAGTCGCGGAACCCACCTCCTTTGTTCGCTGGTCGTCACACTCCTGCCTACCCAACAACCATTACAAAACCCCACGCATCTCCCGATGCGTCTTCATGGACTTCCTTGGTTATTGATGTACTGCCTTCCCACCCAATATCCCAGAAGCCATGCCTGCAGCGATTACAAGTTCACCCCACATACCCATGTTTTATATGCAGATGGTTGTGTTCCTGACTCTTCCCCGACTGCTTGCCTCCATTGTGACATACACGCACACACGCGCACGCACAACACACACACACACACACACATACACACAATGATGATGACCTACCAGCCTACCGGCCTACCGACCTACCAACCATCCATCCAACCATCCAACCATCCATCCATCCAAACAAACAAACAAACAAACACACACACACACACACACACACACACACACACACACACACACACACACACACACACACACACACACACACATCCACCCACCCACCCACCCACCCACAAACCAACAAACCAACAAACCAAACCTACCCCACCCAATTTACACACGCGCGCGCGCCCACACACACACACACACACACACACACACACACACACACACACACACACACACACACACTTGCGCGCGCGTATGCGCACGTTAACACACTTTCATAATCCCCCCCCCCTCCCCCCAAGATCCTGGAGCACTGCCGCAAAGTGTCCAAACTTCAGATCGTCGTCAACATCTCCTCCTGCTGCATGGGTGACTGCGTGGCGCTCTACCGACACGCCGCGTCGCGCCACCTGGCGGACGCCGCGCTGCTCCTCCCCCCTTACTACTTCGCCAACCCGCGCGAGGACGGCACACTCTCGTTCATCCGCCAGGTCATCCACCACTGCGGTTGGAACGCCAAGTCTCCCGGCGAGCCGGGGAAGTACCCCATCCCGATCTATTTATACAACTTCCCCTACCACACCCAGGCCACGCTCACGCCCGCCATGTTCGGCGCACTCGCGGCCGAGTTCCCGTCCGATATTCTCCCGGGTCTCAAGGACTCGTCGGGCGACATGGCCGCGTGCGATGGGTTCAAGGCGGTTGCAAAGGACCGGCTGATCTACGTGGGCAATGACCGGGGGGCCTCGAGCGTGCTTGAGCGCGGGCTGGACGGGTCGGTCACGGGCGCCAGCGTGGCCACGATCCAGTACATGGTGGACCTGGACAGGTGTTTCCGCGCGGGCGACCGCGAGGGCATGGCTAAGTGCCAGGCGAGCGTGGACCAGTGGATCGGGTTCAGCGCCACGCTGCCGCATCTGTCAGAGATCGCCGTCACCAAGGCGGCGCTGAACGTGATCAGCAAGGGCATCGTCTCACGGCAGGTGCGGCCGCCGCTGGTCACGGCCACGCCGGACGAGTCAAAGGCGATCGCACGGGAGATCGAGGCCATCGCATCGCGCTCCATGGCCAAGGCATAGGGGCTATTTTTTAGGGGCTTTTGGCCGGCTCGATGGCCAACGCATAGGTATAGGGCTATTGATAGGGGCTCATAAAAAGGGCTATTTATGGCATGGGGCGGGGTGGATGGCCAAGGCTGAAATGAGGTGGGAATCCGCGGGACGCTCACCTATCTAGGCAGACTCGAGCTTCCATGGGCCGGGACTTCCAGATTGCACATCTGCGCGGGTTGTCTCGCTGACACCGCCAAGGCAGGATACGGCCAAGGCATAGAGAGAGTTGAGCATTGTATGATTCATGGCCGCATCTTCAGAGTATTTCTTGAGAGTCTTGGAAGTCATGGTTGTCTAGTTAAGACGCTGGGTGAAGGGTCAGGTCTTGGATGGAGCCTTGGGCGGACAGGGGGGGGGGGGGGGATGACAGGCACGCCCACTGATATAGATCAAGGCGCGTTGTCCGTCCGTGACCTGGGCCAGCATTAGGTTTCAGGGAATATGTTGATGCGGGGACGCAGGCCTGTGGCCAGCGGTTGGGCCATGATCAGGGCTCCGGGTACCACGTCAACCAGCTCATGCTGCCATGTATTGGCTTTCTTACTTTATGTACAGGAGGGTGCAGGACGTTGTTCTAGTGTTTGTCTGATCTGGTGCGTGACGATCTCCTGTGGAGCCTGCCAACCTTGATGTGATCTGTTTTCATCGGAGGGGCTGCGACATGTATATCATAGAGACAACCAGCGCAGTTACGTTGGTACCGTAGAACCACAGTCCTGAGTTCGTCACTGGGTCCTTTCGTGTCCTACACGATTTCAACATAGGGTTGTAGGTATTGCGGTGGTTCAGAAATGGGGCAATCTTGGGCGTCGCAATGGAACCACCCGCGCAGGCTTGGATTAAAAGTAGGCTCAAGCCTGCTATATTGTAGCGTTGCAGGTGTACAGTCCAGGTGTGAGGTGTGAAAAGATAGGATCGATTGTAATTAATACCGTGCTTGTTTTGAACACAAGTTCGAAAGCCACAAGTTCGAAAAGTACTTGAAATACAAGTGTTGCTAATATGAATATGCATGCATTTGTGGCTGGACAGATGTGGCTTGTAGGTGTATCATGTTATATTTAAAACTTACTCTGCTAGTAAGTGTAAGTACGTGCGTGCCATGCGCGGGGCATGTAACGGAATACCACATGTGAGATCATGTCATTATCAAAGCTTTAATTTGTACATACGATACTGCAAAGTCGACTAAGTATCAAAGAGACAACCAGCGCATGCCAGAAATCTAGAAGAATCCAGACCTTGGTAGCTCGAGCCTGGTGTAATTATATTATCCGTGTTTGTTGAGTCATGCAGGAAAAATTAAATTATAACATGACTCCGTTGGGAGATCATGTAGCACATATTCCCTTGCTGGATGGATGGAGGTGGGCAAAGCCGCGGAACCGAACTAATCTAACTCTAAGCTAATCTAATCTAGAAAACCCTAACTATTCTACTCACCAAAGCGCCCCTTCCCCTTTGGGGGGCACGGGGGCTCAAGCCCACATGGGCTGGTGTATGAGCCTGGACAATCGTCTTCCACCTCCTCTTGTTCTGCATAGCAGTCCAAGCAAGAGAGAGGGAGTGAATGTGATTTTCAAATGGGGCTGGGACCACTAGGTCGGCCAGCAACTGCTGTGGGTAGGTCATGACATGTTTGCCTACCTTCTTACGTATTTCCTTGGGGCCAGGCCAGGTCAGGATATGCCGCCTTGGCTGGCCAAGCCGCTGGGGGCCGGCCAGACCGAGGTCGGTGTCTATACCTGACTGGTGCGAGCATTAATTAACTAGAAACATAACTCCGTTGGGAGTATCTGTAGCACATATCCCTGAGAAGGGGCATATGGCCTATAATACATTCTAGGCTACTTCCTGCAAGGGTGGGAATGTAAGCTACCCTTGCTCTAGGTGCACCAGGGCACCTGCACCCTCATGATCTATCACGCTATGCCCAGCTAAGGGCGAGCAAGATGTCCTACGAATGCTATCCTACGCTGTCTAATCTCGTCCGAAATGCGAGGCATGACCTGGTACAAATTAAGATTCTAAAGATCTATGCGTGGAAAACCCTACATTCAGGGCCTGACGGAGCATCCTGGTTACCATGCCGTCTAGCTTGGCGGCCAGCGTGTCCGGCCGTGAGCGTCCATGCCTCATCGCCATAGGTGAGCACTGTGAGGACCAGGACCTTGCTGAGTGCATGCGCTTGCGGTGCTCGCCGAGGGCCTTCGAGTGCCAATAGGTTTTAAGCGAACGATGACTAGCCCAGGCCAGGCCGATGCGGGTGTCCATGTGCATCGACGGCGGTGTCGGGGAGCATGCTCCCCAGCATGGTTTGAAGCGATGATCACGAAACAGGACGTCCGTCCCGTCTAGCAGCCGCGGCAGAGGCGGACGACTGGAAGCCTCAATCACCATCGCCTCAGTTTTGACACTTATCTCCAACCCCACCGCCCTCGCCTCCAAGCCCACACAGTCCAGCCAGGTCTGAATGTGCTAGGGGCGAGCGCGATGAGGGTGGTATCATCCGTGTAAATCAGGTCAGACAGGCGGTAGCCGGGGACAACGCCGCCGTGCTCGCGCTCGTTAAGGATGTCCAAGCCGGGCTCGAACCCCTTAAGAGCGGTAAAGGCGACCACCGCCAGGCCCAGCAACGGGAGGTCACCGACCGCGCTCGCCGCGAGTGCGCCGAGTGGTGCTACGTCGCTTCCTCCAGAAGCCAGGTGAGACGTCAACCTCTCTTGCTGACGAGCTCAAGAACCAGCTTCTTACCCTCATGGGCCTGGTAGGTGAGGTAGAACTGCGTGGGTGCCACCGCCTTCCCCACTCACGGGACAAGGCGGCTCCCCCACCAGTCCTACTCACCTTCCCCTCCCGGCTGAGGATAAGCAGCGGTTCCTCTCTCGTCGCAAGCGGTTGCACGACCTCACCTGGATGCTGGATGACGACCTCACCCCCGCTCAGCAACAGCAGCGACGCGACCTGTGGACGGAATACCTCCGCCATAAGCAGGACCCCCAGAAGCCCAAGGTGTACTGGAGGGGCGGGGACCTGATGATCAACCACAAGATGTGGACGCCCGCCCCAGCGGGCTAGAATAGCAATAGCCCTAGCTTGTAACCATTGGCGTCACTGCCGCTAAGGCAGCCCTGCCTAGAATGTTGCCTAGCTGTGCCAACACACCTAGTCACGTGCCGCCAACGCACGGTACCCAACCAGCCATAGCCTTAGCCTAGTCCTAGTACAGCCATGCTACGCCCTGGCTATGTTCAGATTACTTGCCCACGCTCCTTGCTATGATATGCTCACATGGGTCTTATTGCACCCACAGACTGCCGGATCGTTAGCGTGTCCGTTTAGCTAGCGCGCCCGAATGCAGCTGGGGCATGCCTTTGGCATGAAGGAGACTGGGGGTCTCTGCCCTTTCTCCTGTAGTGCACACACAGGGATGAAAAGCACTTCGGTGCTCCGTGACTCCCCAACGGGAGCACGAGTTTAATTAATTAATTAATTAGTTAATCCCCGCCGAGAACTGACCTGGAGAGGTTCCTTGCCCGGCCAGTCAGCACAGCCATATCGCCTCGCTATATCAGCTGTTCAGCTTCTTCCAGCTAACTAGCTGAAGACGACCTCGTCACTACCGTGAGCTCCGCAACCCAGCCCGGCCTGCGCACGGCATGCCGGCAGCCGGCAGCCACATCGGCGGGCTTCCTCCCTCTGCAAGGATGACATCCGAGCAGTGCTGGAGGAGCACGTGACCTGGCCGCTGGCTGAGAAGATGACATCTCGAGATGACCACGGCGCTCAACACCGGGTAGAGGCGGCCAAGGTCTCCAGTACGGAAACTAAGGTCGCCCATGCAAGCTTCAACCTTGATCAGCCCACAGCGCTGCAGACCGCGGCGCAAGCGGCCTCTGATATACGCATGCCGCCCTCCTCTCCTAGCCTCAACCAGGTGGAGCCGGGCACTCTTGGGCGGCGCCGTGCATATCTCGATCATGAAGAAGCTTGAAGCAATTGCCAATCATGACCGCCCACACCGGCGAGGCATGCATGCAGCTGGCCACGCAGGTCCCATGGAAAGATAGCGGCGAAGACGGCCACCATCGCATCCCAGCCTCCCGGCCGGACAGGACCGGCTAGTAGCTGGCGACCTCCCGCCGCTCTCCTATGCGGACCTCCTGCGGTCAGCGACCCTCAACCACTGACGCCATTGCCATGAAACTCCAGGAGCTGGAGAACCACCGCCAGACCGAACAAAGGGAGGCCACCGATCGCGCTCGCCGCGAGTGCCGAGTGGTGCGCGCTGCGTCGTTTCCCCCAGAAGCCAGGGGAGACGGCAACCACCCTTGCCGACAAGCTCAAGGACCAGCCGTTCTTACCCTCATGGGCCTGGTACAGTAGGTGCTCAAGGCCGGTAGAACTGCGCGGGTGCCACCCGGGCTGCCTTCCCTGGGCACTCACTGACGGGACAAGGCGGCTCCCCCACCAGTCCTGCTCACCTTCCCGGCCCTCCCCTGAGGACAAGCAGCCGTTCCTTTCTCGTCGCAAGAGGTTTGCACGACGTCAGGTGCCTGGACGCTGGACGACGACCTAGCTTACCCCCGCTCAGCAGCAGCAGCGAAGCGACCTGTGGCCGGATCGAATACCTCCGCCACAAGCAGGATCCCCAGAAGCCCAAGGTGTAGCTGGCTGGAGGGGCGGGGACCTGATGGTCAACCACACTGATGTGGACGCCCCGTGCGGGCTAGAATAGCCTTGTCATTAATTTTTGGTAGTCACTGCCGCCGGCCATGGCAGCCATGCCTAGAATGTTTGCCTACTAGCCTTGCCACCATACCTAGTCACGTGCACTTCTAACGCACGGTACACAACCAGCCATAGCCTTAGCTTAGCCCTAGCTCGTACAGCCAGACATGCTACTTCAGGTTACTATGCTGCGCCTGCTTGCCCACGCTCCTTGTTATGATATGGAGTGAGACAACGATGCCTGGACGCATGGCATGCTCACGCAGGTCTTTTTGCACCCACAGACTTTGCCGGATCGTCTATCGTGTCCAATTGCTGCTGCAATGTGGCATGCTTCTGGCATGAAGGAGAAAGGGGGTCTCTGCCCTTTCTTCCTGTTGTACATATAATTAATTAATTAATTAAAATCATAGCTCCGTTGGGAGCATATGTAACACATAGCCCTGAGAAAGGGGCATCTATGGGTTTGTAATACAATCAGGGCTACAACCTGCAGGTGGAGGATGTACAACTGTCACCTGCTCTGGGTGCACAAGGTGCACCTGCACCGCCATGATGGTTCATGCCTCCTTAACAAGCACAGGCACCCAGGGGGGGCTTGAGGAGAGGGCCTAGAAGGCCTGCATGACATATGCTCAAGGTGGAGGGTATGTGGCTAGGCTATAGCTGGTGTACACATGGCATCTCAGCAGAGAGTAACTCCCTGCATAGGCATCGCATGGCTAAATTCTTAATGCATCATCCATGGGAGGTCCCATTGTAGGCTGGGCGCGGCTAGATACTGAAAGCATCATCCATGGGGGCCATTATGGGCGCACATGCGCGTGGGCCACTTGCAAAGGCTAAGCCTATCTAATCTACACTACTGGTATATTCCCTAGTCTGGAGTGGCAGGAGGGGCCTGCCAGGGCTTGTGGTCAACGTGGATGACCGCCCCCCTCCAGTATACCGGCTTCCCCCCTGCACGCTGCCGGAGCTGAAGGTAGGTCGGCCATAGCTCGCGTCGCCGCTGTTGCTGGGCCAAGGTCAAGTCGTCGTCCAGCGTGAAGCGAGTCTCCGAGAGCTTCTTGCGGCATTTAAGGAACGCCAGCTTGTCCGTCATGTACTTAAAGGTGAGGAGCACGGGTGCCGGGCCAGCCTTCCCCCGCGCGCGGGGGAGGCGGACAGCCGACATGTCCAGCTCACCAGTGAGTAACATATGGGCGCTTAACTGGCGCTTAACAAGAATGGCGGGCTTAACTGCCTCAAGGAGACTCGTGGAGGTCTCACCTGCCGGCTGGTCGAAGTGCTTGACGATGACATTGTGGCTGCGCTTGTCGAGCTCGGCCGCCTCGCGAAGGTCGAGGGCTTGTTGCTTGATTTGTGCCGCGATGGTGGAGGTGGTGGAGGTGGTATGATGCTTAAGCAAGTCCGCCCAGGTGGAGGGAACATCACTGGCCGGGCCAGCAGGTGCCGGCTGGGCAGCGATTTCCTGCACCGCTTGGGCGGTGAGGCCGGCGGTGTCATGCAAGCTCTCAAGGGCGGTGGCGGTGGCTTGAAGGCGTTGGTCGAGGTCGAGGAGCTGGGCTTTGATGTCGGCAGTGAAGGCGGAAACGGCGGTGGAGGTGGAGGCGGCGGCGGTGGAAATGTGAGGAAGTTCAGCAGTCAGCGTGCCGCCGATTGCTGAAATGTCGGCAGCAAGGGGGGTCACGTGCTGCTGGAAGGCTTCCGTCAGGATGGAACGGAGTGTGGGGGCGGAGATGGATGGAGCCCAGATCTCGCCATCGGAGCGCTTGAGGAGGGAATTGAGAAGGGTATGCTGGAGTTGGGGGCGGGTGGTCCCGAAAAGCAGGTGGATGTTAACCCAGCGGATGCCGTCCGGGGTGAGGAGGCGATCGGTGTCGTGGAGATGGAGGCACAGGTCGTAAAGCGAAGCGTAGTCCCCGTAGAAGATGCATGTCATAGCATCGGACGGAGGCATGTTGTCCCAGTCGTAATCATCGACCTGGAAAGGCCGGGGCCGAAAGCGCGGTTCTGAGGGGCGTGAAGACCCTCCTGTTTGTCGGGCGCGTTTAGGGTCAGGCGATGCTGAGGGCGAGGCGTTGAGCCCGGGAGGTTGCTGGGCGACCACCAGTGCACGACTAGGGTCACTGCTGCCTGCCGGACCTGGCGGAGCTGCAGCCTGAGCTGCAGACGGATTTTCATGGCCGAGCGCATCCGCCAAACTGCGTTGCGTCGGGGGGCGTTTGCTCGTCATATATTGCGTGTTAGATTCGGAAAATTATATCAGCATGTGCGTCTTAGAAAGACGAAGCGATTGTGATATTCACGGCTAAATTCGGTGCTCAAACGTGAAAGTTATGAGCTCCGACAGCCATGGCTACCTCGTGGCCGGAATTCGTGGCTGGTACTCGTTGTACATATACAGGGAGATTCGGATACACATTTCCATCACCATTCATCTTCATCATCCTGAACGACTCGAACACGCGGACAAGATAACGGCAGGGGCTGCTCGAGCTACCATGGTCCGGATTCTCCCGATTTCTGGCCTGCGCTGGTTGTCTCCTTGATATACAGGGAGATTCAGTGCTCCGTGACTCCCCAACACCGCAGCACGTGTTTAATTGATTAATTAATAGTAGTACTCGGACGTGGCATGCCCATGCGCATGACACGCAAGTACTTTCTTGCTTGACCTCATCAATTAATGAGAGCCATACCCAGGGGTAAGCATTTTGTTCTCAAACGCCTTGGCAAGGGACTCAGAGTTCTGACCTGGCAGCTCAGTGCAGGTCGAAGTGCTTGACGATGACGTTGAGGCTGCGCTTGTCGAGCTCGGCCTCCTCGGGGAGGTCGCGAGCGTCTGTTGCATTGAGCTGTGCAGCTCGATGGCGGCGGATCGATGTACGGGTTAAGCTAGGTGGTAAATATACGTTCAGCAGCATATGGTGGCCCAGGCCGGTCAGGGTGGGAGGTGCAATGATCGCCGGCTGGGCCAGCGGGCCAGGTTGGCCTGGCCGCGGCTTAATAATGTCCTTCACCGCCTGGGCGCTGAGGCCTGCGGTATTCAAATGCACACGTGGCCCCTCCGCAGGGCTGCGACCAGCTCAGCCGGGCAGCCATGCACCTCCTCACATGCATGGGCCGGGCCCAGCAATGCTAGACGCCGCAAGGCCCGCACTTTCAAAGAGCAGCTAGTAGAGGACACCATGATATATTACATGGGAAATATTAGTCTACAAGTTACCCTTGGCGCACATGTCATCCACATGCTCGGCAGTATCCACACACGGAATTCAGTCCTGGCCGAACATGACCAGATCCAGTCCTGGCCTCTCAACGCTGGGCACCTCCATCCACCACCTAGGTCTCGCTTCAGCCAGCCGTAGTATTCAACATGCAAGCCGACTACACATTTCCAAGTCCACTAATCTCCGTCGTCCCAAACGGTATAGACACACGCCGGGATACAATACAGGCAGGCCCGAGCTTCCATGGTCCGGAGCTTCCAAATTTCGGGCCTGTTCTGGTTGTCTCTTTGATATTATGTCCATCGTGACATGAAGACATAATTACTCATAACCCTAGCACATAGGACAGGCATACTCCCTCCACAATCTTACATAACCTGACCAGAACAAGTGACTCTTGTACGTGTACACATTGTATGTAGTAGAACAAACGTTCACAATGAAACTTCAGCGAACCTTCATAGAAGCTCGCAAACCGGTGCCCCACATGTAACTGGATCATCCATTCTGCACCAACATTTGACAAGGACCATTCCGTTCAGTCTAGACAGTTTACAGTCCGGATCCCCCATCTTGCAGGTTGATGTAAGGCACGCCATCTAAAGATCAGTACTTCTGTGCATTCAGCATTACCGCCATGGCGCCATCACAGAAGACTATGCACACAACCGTCGATGGCATACGCTACTACCTATCCATGGAATAGACCATGGCATGTCCACACGAAATGGCTGCATATGTGCATTGATGCACAACCCCTTCCTGCTCCTTTGCCAATTCTCTCACACGCAGCGTTGTCGGGATAGTATCCAGCAATCCTGATTCAGGCCCCCCGAAAGCATGCGCGATGAAGGGCAACGGCCCTTTTCGATCCATGCAGCTGCTGCTCTAGGTGGACCCGTGCGGCTTGGGATGCGTTAAAGATCAATAATAGCCCCACCCTCGGCTGTAGAAGTTCATGTCCCTGCCCCAACCCATCTTGATCCCACTCTCCTCCATGTCGTACTCGGCGCGCTGCAGACAGGGGGACACGCAGGGCGTCCGACCGGCCAGGTGACAAAGGGACATGAGGACAAGAGAGAGTGTCCAATAAGAGGGAGAGTGTGGGTCACACAATGCAAAATATTTGGGTGAAATGATGAACTTCTTGCGTCACAAAACCATCCACTTTCTCCTTGCGGCCTCACACCCCCTACCCCACCGATCCCCGCCTCAACTCCCAGCATCCCCCCATAAAAGAAGGGGCTGCCTGACTAGGCAAACGCCTTGAGAGACCTTCTGATAGCTACCAATGAGACACACAGGCATCGCAAGCATGTCGGGAGGTTGCGGCAGATGCGCCATTACAGTCGTGTGCTGGTGAGGCGATACGCAGTCAGATGATCAGACCACACAAGTGTGTGCTTCGAGGCACTACTTTCAAGAGGGACTACTGTCATCCGACAACTAGAACTGCTTCAGCATGCCTGGGCACCTTATATGCATGCCCTGTGGTGATGGCCGCCTGTAATCTTCCTCGTGCAGCGCCAAGTAGGCACACGGCTGCGTGCTGCGTGGCAGTACAAAAGCATCCCCTTGTTGATGTCGAGTAGCACACGAGTGCAGCAGCGCTTGTGAAGGCACATGGTTGCGGGCCCCACGATAGCACGAGACGTCAGCATCACCTTGTCCATGTCGTGCAGCACCGAGTAGGCGCATGGCTGCGTGGCGCGCACCAGTAGTCACAGAGCACGTGTAAGGAACACTAGAAGGTGCCTGCGTGCCGCGTGGCAGTGCTCACCTTGTCGATGTCGTGCAGCACCGAGTAGGCCTCCTGGATGTACTTGAACAGCCGCTCGGCCTCACTCTTGGCGCCCGCCACCAGCTTGGCGTCGTAATGCTCCCCGCTGTCACCGCCGACAAGGAAGCTCATGGCCTGTGGGGGGCGGGCGAGGGAGCGGAGGAAATGTGGCATTGGGAGAGGAGCAACACGCAATACGACGTCAGGTTTCAGGAAATTTGAATCGCGTCACCATGGCTTCGCAAGGTGGGTGGATTGTGAAAACGTTGCATAGGGCCAAGGAGCATGAAGAATTCGGCGTGCTTCAGGTGTTCCGGTATACTGTCGACGACAGACCATTACATGCATATGATTGCAGAGTACACCCCTAGTCCCACGTTTAAGATTTCAAGGTTTAAGATCCTGAGACCCTGGATTTTGAAATTTCAGGTTTAAGATTGCAGGGCTGGTTTTGGGCAACAGATATGAAAGTAGGTACAAATTGCTGGTCAGTGGATTGCGATATCGATTATATACTCATGTATACCGCATCAGGTTTAAAATCCTACAGCTCTCAACTTTAAGATCCTCAGCCCTGGATTTGATTTTAGGTTTAAGATCGCAGCCCTGGGTCGGCCGGACCCCAATCTTAAACGTGGAGCTAGGGGTGTAGGCCATGCATGCTTCGTGGCCACAGCGAGCTGTAGTTACTTGTTTAGTGTGAAAACAAGCCCAACAAGCATGTCAGAAAGAGGCCGTAACCCGTCGAGGCTGCAGGCAGAGCTTTCCCAGCTGATGCCCGGCAGGTGACGGCATAAGAGAGGCCAGGGATGCAAGTGCCAGAGTAGGGAGGTGCCCTGCACTTAGCGAGCATTATTCTTTGTCCAGTCTATTGCCATGCACAATCTTATCTTCGTGCTGTGCATATGTATCGTGTATACTACTATGTATTCTTGCATATGTAAACGATTAGCCTCTGGCCATCTCGCTTTGTGATGAATGAAACCAACAGCAGTCCCTGCATCGCAGGTACGACATCGCACGGGCACAAGTATCCGATCGCGCCTGCCCCTCTATGACAGTACGCCCCCGTGTTTGCCATCTAAATGTGAGCTCCTTGCTCGCTACCTACATTCGTAGGTCTGTCGCTTCCTACTTGTGGGGGCCACACGCGCTACTTCTGCAGCTCAACTACTGGTAGTTGCACAACTCGCCTAGCGTGTTGCTGCAAGGCAACCCCTAGAGTGGGATGTTCTAGACCCAGTTTTCTCAATCCAATGTCTCATTTAGGCCCATTTCGGACCCGATTTCCCGGGCCCGATTTCCCGGGCCCAGCTGGTTGGAATCCTATACTGGACCCACCTTGTCCGGGTGGTGCCGCAGCGCCAGCCGGTGGTACGCGCGCTTGATCTCGGATTTGGACGCAGACGAGGTCAGCCCGCTGGTGGAGGGCAAGCGGGGCAAGCATAACAAGCGTGGCAAGCATAAAAAGTGTGGCAAGCGTGGCAAGCGTGGACCAGGGCACGAAATATAATTAGAGTGGGCACGTGCGGGGAAGGGCAGAACAACGCAACGGTTTGAGCGCAAGTAAGCCGTTTGAGTGCCGTGCGGCCGACGGAATAAGTATGCAGCAATAAGCCAGCAGGCACCCAGTATGTGCCCATGAATGAGGGCAGGTCAGGAAGAAAGGGAGGAAGAAGCAACCGTGCGGGGAGAGGGGGTGCGGGGAGAGGGAACAGGACCCCAGGCCAGATGACAAGTTCTGGTGCACGCAGCAGCAGACGTGTTCCGGCCTGGCGCCAAGGGCCATGGCCACACACGCATGTGGTATGCATGGCTACACCGCGTAGCCGTGCACGCCGCCCACCAAATCGCATCAAGCCCACCATGCCACAACAAGCCATCCTCCCAATCACCATACATCGCAGTATTGAACGTATCACCATGTCATCGCATCATCGCAGCGCCCACTTCACGAGCCATAGACCATGGTCCGGATTCTCCCGATTTCTGGCCTGCGCTGGTTGTCTTCTTGATAGACATATACAGGCAACCGGGACCCGCCGTCGGATCCCCTGTGAAGCCGCTGTCAGATGGCCAGCGCGGGCATGAACTGACTGGCTGAACGCGAGCTCCTGGGCCCCACAACAGGGCCAAACCATCGGACCACTCGCAGCACGCCCATCAAAACAATCACGCCAGTCCGACGAAGCCACTCACAGCACGCCCATCATAGCCACCTTAGAAGCAACTGGCAAAACAAGGCCGCCTAACCCCAAGAGAGAAAACTTATCCAATAACTAACCCCAAGAGAGAAAACCTATCCAATAACTAACCCCAAGAGATAAAACCTATCCAATAACTAACCCCAAGAGATAAAACCTATCCAATAACTAACCCCAAGAGAGAAAACCTATCCAATAACTCACAGCACCTCGAAGCAGCTACTTGGTAAGTCACGGACGAAACAATTCACCACACAGCAGAACAAAACCATCTAATGGCTCACAGCATGTCGTAGCAGCTACCTTAAAAGCAACCTAGCAAACAAGGCCACCAACCCCCTTAAAGGTAAAATAATCACTTGACTCACAGCACGTCGTAGTAGCTGATCTTGCCGCCGCGCGCGACCCGCTTCCGCGCATCCTTGAGCCGCTTGTCAATCTCCGGTGTGCTGCTGGCGCCGGCACGGCCGCGCCCAAACGAGTGACCCCTACCTGCCGCCCCCTTGCCCCCCTCGAGCTGCTTCCAGGCCTCCAGGTCCAGGACCACCTCGCTGTAGTCACGCAGCTTCTCGTGCAGGTCCGCCCGCCGGGAGAGGGCCTGGTCAAGGGGATGTGTGCACGTGTGTGTGTGTGTGTGTGTGTGTGCATATGCGTGTACGTTCATGTGTGTGCACGTGGTTGAAGCCGTGGGAGAGGCAGGGATAAGGAGGCAGGGGTAAAGGTCTGAGGAGAGAGGGAGGAGGGGAAGGGGAAGGGGAAGGGGAAGGGGAAGGGGCAGGAGGGCACGGGTAGGGAGGAAGGTTTTAAAGTTGAGTGGTTGAGGGGTGGATGGGTGGATGGGTGGATGGGTGGATGGGTGGATGGGTGGATGGGTGGATGGGTGGATGGGTGGA
The DNA here is from genome assembly GCA_009746045.1 of Mesostigma viride. NCBI lineage: Eukaryota > Viridiplantae > Streptophyta > Mesostigmatophyceae > Mesostigmatales > Mesostigmataceae > Mesostigma > Mesostigma viride. The sequence continues at coordinate 9,042,952 of RPFO01000065.1, forward strand.
TGGGTGGATGGGTGGATGGGTGGAGGGGTGGATGGGTGGATGGGTGGAGGGGTGGATGGGTGGATGGGTGGATGGGTGGATGGGTGGATGGGTGGATGGGTGGATGGGTGGATGGGTGGATGGGTGGATGGGTGGATGGGTGGATGGGTGGATGGGTGGATGGGTGGATGGGTGGATGGGTGGATGGGTGGATGGGTGGATGGGTGGATGGGTGGATGGGTGGATGGGTGGAGCGGTTGAGGGGTGGATGGGTGGAGCGGTTGAGGGGTGGAGGGGTGGAGCGGTTGAGGGGTGGAGGGGTGGAGGGGTGGATGGGTGGATGGGTGGATGGGTGGATGGGTGGATGGGTGGATGGGTGGATGGGTGGATGGGTGGATGGGTGGATGGGTGGATGGGTGGATGGGTGGATGGGTGGATGGGTGGATGGGTGGATGGGTGGATGGGTGGATGGGTGGATGGGTGGATGGGTGGATGGGTGGATGGGTGGATGGGTGGATGGGTGGATGGGTGGATGGGTGGAGGGGTGGAGGGGTTGAAGGGTGGATGGGTGGGTTGAGGGGTTCACGTTTTACCGCCAGGTCAGGGACTGACACGAGGCCTATCTTCATGTCACGGCACCAAGCGGCAGCATTGCTGTCCACTAAGTCCAAAAAGGTAAGAAAACCCTTATTGCTCACGTTTCGTACTCGCTGAGTGCCTCCATAACCAACGTGGCCCTTTGTGCTCGCGCCTGCTCCTGCGATCACCTTCATGCGAGCGACTATCTACAAAATTCGAATCCGACTGCCTGAGGAGGTGTTGCCTTGCGATCGCCACAGGTACATCCATGCTTGTGCATATACGCCTTGGTGCCTAGATGGTTTATTGATATGCCATCTTTATGGCCCTGAACGCCCATGCTCCACCCGAAAGTACCTGCTGGCACGCCCCTGCGTCTCGTCGGTCCAGTTGTCCTCCCCGGGGGAAAGGAATCCAACCAACTGAAATGTAGTTGCCGGGTGAAGGCATCGAACAGCACCCATCCGTCACTACAACTATACTGTTCACTATAATTATTGGGGACTTGCCTGGTGAAGCTATCATGACGCCCATGCTTGCGCCCCTACATCCTTCGACCTCCATGCTCGTATTTGGTTTGATGGCCCTTCCGTGCCCACGGGTATTTTATTTTATTTTATTTGGTTTCTTTCCCTCTACCCTAGCGCTATTGTGTGCGTGGGGTCAAGCAAGGCACCGATGGTAGCGCCCGTACATTTGCACAGCTACTGCCTGTAGCTTCGCACAAATGCAGCCCCCGCCTGTGCGGCACTACTTGCGCCCGTACCTTTGCGTACGTCGGGTCGAGCACAGTGGCCAGTGTGCAGTCGGCGATAGCGTCCGCGATCAGGCCCAGCGCCTGCACCCACACATCAATCGAACGCGCAGAGGGAGTGCAGGATGGAAAAGTTGGACACACAGAGGGCATGCGTCATGGATCAACCAAACAGACCATGGGCATGCGGGTGTGAGGTGATGCGCAAAGGAAAAGGAGGCAGCGTGCACTCAACTCAAGAACCCACAATCCAACTTGGAGGTTACGACGAAAAGAAGGTAAGCAGCGTGGCTTTATTTGGGAGACTGACCTGATTAGTAAATCACAAGTTTCTTGGTCATATTTCCCACCATGACGAGCATACATAGTAGTATATAAATACCAAGGAGGCAACGATAACAAGGAGTAGTATGTAAATACAGCTGTATACAGCTGCCTCAGGCTAAGAGAGCACGGCGCTGGATGCCCACCCCTCCAGAGGCAGCCTCCTGGCAGACGACGAAAGTAAATGCCCCACTGGTAAATGCTGTCATGTTAGGTAAATGCCATCAGGACCCATGCTATCAGGACAGAGGGAAGATCGGGAAAGTCCAAACAGACAGAGGATGTAAGAAAAAAAAATAATAAAAATAATTCACATCACGAAATCCCCCCTCCACCTCGTATGCATGACCCCTTCCCCCCCGTCCCCAAAGAGGCATAACCCACACGTCCCTTCCGTGCAGCACCAACTCATCATACATCATCCCAACCAGTACTGTTTGTCCCAACCTAGACATGTCAGTGTAGTACAGTAATGTAGCTAGAAAACAGCCGCCACCTGCGATACCAAAACGTCCCGCCCACCTGTTCCGCGGCCGCCCGGTTGCAGTAGACGATGGCGTTGAAGGGCCGCGGGCGCGAGTCGCACGCCAGCGCGTCGTTGTAGCAGGCGATGGCCTTGTCGTACTCCCCCGAAGAGAACGCACGGTTGCCCGCAGCCTGCGGGCAGGACGGAAGTCAAACGCGTCAGCCCGTGGTCACCCACGCATGAGGATGGGCGTGCAGCATTAGACATGATGTGGGAAATCAAAGAAACCGCATAGACACGGATGAACACCCTGCCATGCCAGCAAGTTGGAAACCAGATGGGTGAGTGGGCGGGATAGAACACCGGGGTGGTGAGTGGATGGATGCATGCTGTCACCGTTCAATTGTTCACCACCGATAGCGCCGTTCACAGCACACTAGGCTCGTGTGTATAGCCCAACGAACTGTGTTATAGCCCAACAGTAGGCTATAATATAGATAGTTTATAATAAATAGCTTGCGTCATAGCTCGACGAATGGCACCCTGCGTGTAATGCAGGGGGAGAAACAGACGCACCGGTAGACTGGTCCCAGGAACAGGTGCTCGCAGGTATGGCCAGGGCATTTGATGAGAATGGCATTCACCTGAATGCCCCACATCAACGACGGGGTGCAGTGCACCACATCAAACGCCCCCCCCCAGTAGGCAAGCTCGCCCGGTTCGGAAGCTCCTCTTGTGGGCCAGCATCAATAATACTCCAGCAGTAACGTCACACCCACCTTGTGCGCCAGCATCTTGGACACCGTCTCCTCCAGCTCGTCGCACGCGTGGAGCAGCTCAACCTCCTCCTGCGCCTCCCTGCCACCATCCGCAGGAGCCGCGGCACCGTTGCCATTACTGCTGCCGCCCCCACCATTTGTGCCAGCAGCGCCACCACCAGCGCCCGCCGCGGCACCATTCGCAGCACCACCCGTGGCAGCAGCAGCAGCAGCAACGACCACTGGCTCCCACCGCCCCGACAGCCCCTTTACAAAGCGGGGCCCCGCCGAGCCGTCCTGCAAGATATGCGACCGGCACTCGTGTGCGGCAATGACCGTTCCTTCCATGTGCCCTTGGTGGAAGTTGGCCAGCGACTTGAGCAGCAGCAGGTGCGCGCCGTGCGTGTCCCGTGTCGCGGCGGCACTACTAGCCAGCACAGCCCCCCCCACACTGGTGCCCCGGACCATGGCCTCCAGCCGCTGGGCAAAGACGGTGAGCCCCTCCGAGCGCGTGCTCAGGAAGCACTCATGGACGTACTCGGCTGCCTCACGGTAGTGGCCGATCTGGGCGTGAACAGGGATGTTGAGGTAGTTGAGCATGGGTTATGGCAGAGATAGTTATTACAGATTCCGATGAGAGGGTTGGTGAGGTGGTGGTGGTAGGAACAGGAGGACGGGCAGGTGCAGGTGGAGGGCGGGGAGGGGAAGGAGGGGGAGGAGGGGAGGGAGGGCGAGGAGGGCGAGGAGGGCGAGGAGGGCGAGGAGGGGGAGGAGGGGGGAGGAAGGGGGAGGAAGGGGGGAGGGGGGAGCACAGAGGGAGGGTACCTCAGGCAAGCTGCATGAGAGGTGAAGGAAACAAGGGGAAGAGGCAAGGGGATACGGTTGCCCTACAGACCACAGAGTGCTGGCGCGAAGACATGGTCCTGTCCACAGGCGGGAACTGGAGTGTCCCCTAGTCGACACCTGTTCCCGCCATGCGCTTAGTCCGCGGTGGTTTACCCGGGTGACGGACGCTGGTTCTCCAGTGCTTGTGCTTGCGCTGGTCTCTCCGTGATGATCGCGTGCCCCTTGAGCCACACGTGTCACCAATACACTCGGCGCACTTTCCATTTATAGTTCACCCTGCCGGTTACCTTGATGAGCGTGCGCCTCTTGAAGCGCCCACTTGCCCCACATCTTACACAGGTCCTTAATTGTAGCATCGAAGGGGTTCACCCAGCCAATTACCTTGATGAGAGCGCGCCCCTTGAGACGTTCCAGCCGCTTCCAGTGCGGCGCCAGCTTTAGCGCGCGCTCCACCTTGTCCCTCGCTGCCACCAGCGCCTCAAACCCGTCCTCCCCAGCAGCATTGCCCCTCGTGGCCGCCGCCGACCCACCGACCCTGCCCCCTGGCGAGCTACCCGCCCCCCCCGCCACCGATGCCAGCAGCGGCTCCGCTTCTGCTGTCAGACGCGCCAGCACCCCACAGCTCTCACGGCACTCCTCCACCTCGCGGCGAAGGCCCTGCAGGTCGATGGAGCGCAGGGACAGGGTGGGCGCGTCCACGCGCGCAAGACAGGCGCACAGCTCGGCTTGGGCCTCTGCGATCTGGCCCATCAGCAGCAGGCACCTGGGGAAGGGGGGACAAGGGGAGGGTGGGGTGGGGTGGGTGGGTGGGTGGGTGGGTTAGTGGGTGGGTGGGTGGGCGGGCGGGCGGGCGGGCGGGCGGCGGCGGGCGGCGGGCGGGCGGGCGGGCGGGCGGGCGGCGGCGGGCGGCGGGCGGGCGGCGGCGGGCGGGCGGGCGGGCGGGCGGGCGGGCGGGCGGCGGCGGGCGGGCGGGCGGCGGGCGGGCGGGCGGGCGCGGCGGGCGGGCGGGCGGGCGGGCGGGGGGTGGGTGGGTGGGTGGGTGGGTGGGTGGGTGGGTGGGTGGGTGGGTGGGTGGGTGGGTGGGTGGGTGGGTAGGTGGGTGGGTCGGGGTTGGGGGTCGGGGACGGGGTAGGGGGGGGGCGGGGAACAAGGGGAGGGAGGGGGCGAAAGGGGGGATAGGGAAGGTGTAGGTGAAGTGGGGGGGGTGGGGGTGGAATGTGGGGGGTGCATTGAGAGGGGGAGATCATGGAGTTATTGGGCGGTTGAGGACCCAGTCAAGAAAGGAATTTGACCAAGACAGGAATTTCACCAGCCAACAGAGGCCGACCGGACATCAAGTTGAATGAAACTGAACCAGACACGCCTATGCACGCACATCCAAAGGAAAATGTAAATTGAAGGGGAGAAAACCTTTGAAAGGCTTACACAAAAGCTTTGGTTTGGTGCAAGCAACGTTGGGCCTGTACCGTGGCTTTGCGTCCGTGCGTTGCTTCATGTTGCTTTACGTTGGGCTCACGGTGGCTTTCCGTTGATGTGACCCCTTGGTTCAAGGGTGACCCTACCCTGCCATAGTATATCCCCTTGATTCAAGATTGCCTTTGTAAAAATCCGCCATATGATGAGGTGGCCAGATACGCTCAAGCCACAGCCCTTCTGCACAGCCCAGCTTCACAACACCCCACACGCCAGCTCCCCACCCATATCAATGGGACAAAACCCCACCCATACGTACCTTCCCGCGCGCACACACAGCCCAGACATAGCACTGACACACCCGTGCACCCTATGACCTCCATGCCGCCCTGCACGTACTTTCCCGCGCGCAGCATCGCGCGCAGACAGTCCGGATCGTTCCGCAGCGCCTGCCGGCACTCCTGCAGCGCGTGCGCGGGCTTGTTCAACATGACCAGCGCAGCCGCACGGTTGCTGTGGCACAGCGCCAGCTCGCTGGCATCTGCCCCCTCCTCCCTCAAATGCCCCACGGCGCGCAGGAACAAGTCCGAGGCTTCCGAATACTGCTTCTGCGAATAAGCATTGCGTGCCTGCTGCCGGATCGTGTCCCCCAGCTTGGGCCGAGACCCCTGGCCACCGAGCCCGTGGGGGGCGCCTGCCGACGCAGGCCGTTGCGGAGCCGCCCCCCCCACCCCCACGGGCGACACCCCTGCCTGCAAAACCCCCTTAGAACCAGGGGACATCATTGCAGGCGCAGGGGCTGACTTGGCCCCACCTGTCCGCCCAAGGACCTTCCAAGACCCGTTCGCACGCATACGGCCCTGCGCCTGTGCCTGCCCTTGCCCATGACCCAGGCCTTGCCCAACAGCGGCAGTGAACGTCGGCGTCGTCTGGCGGGTGTCCTCCTGAGAGATGGAACCCGGGCCTCTACTGGCAGCCCCGCTCCCCCGCGCAGGGTCCCCCAGGTTGAGCCTTGCCGTGTTCTCCGCCAGAATGTCGGCTTCCCGCGACGACGACACGGACGGCACCGCCGGCTCCGACGACACCGACGTAGCTGCGTGGGGCCCATCCTTCGGCTGCTGCGGCGGCTGCTGCTGCTGTGATGACTGCCTGAGGAGCGGGTCCTGCAAGCCTTGCTCAGCCGTCGAAGCTGCCCCCGGTGCTGGCGGCTTGCGCCGCGCCCCGTCACCGACACCACCGCTGGCCCTGGCACCTCGCCGCGCACCTCGGTGCATCGCCGACTTGGACTTGGCCCCTGGGGGAGGCGGCGACGACCGGCCGAGCGACAGGCCCACGAACCCAGGCAGCGGGTTGTCCTGCGCCGCCGCTGGCTCCTGCCCGGCCACGCTCCCCGTCGCGCTTCCGCTACCCCTGGTGCCTGCATCGGCCGACCAGGCGGTGGCCAGCTTTGCAAACCCGGCGGCGAAGGTTGGGGCAGATGAGGGGGAGAAACCGGGAACGGCAAAGAATGCGGGTGGTGGCGGGAATATAGGTGGTGGCGGAGGGAAGTTTGCTGCCGGCGGCGGGAACGTGGATGCTGGCGGTGGTGTGAAAGTGGGTGCGGGCGCAGAGGCAGGCCTGCTGATGCCGGCACGAAATACAGGGGTGGAGAAGGACGGGGGGGCGGCTGCATGGGTGGCCACGAATGGCATGCTGCCAGCTGTCGCCCCCGCACCCGCGGAGGGCGCCACGCCTCCGGTGGCAAACCAGCCATTGGCCGTGCTGGGCGCTGGGGCCGCCTGTGCGGTTGTTGCTGTTCCTGTTGATGATGTCAACATGGCTGCTGCACCTGCCGCCGCGGCTGCCGCCGTTGCGCCCGCCGCTGCTGCTGTTGTTGCTGTTCCTGCTTGTGCTGATGACGTGGCTGCTGATGACAGGGGTGGCGCTGTGGTGGTGGCCGAGGTCGATCTGCCCGATCCTCCGGACAAGGCGGAAGCCACTGAGAATGGGAAGGAGGGTGCGACAGGTGGCGGCCGTCCGCCACTTGCCTCCGGCGGCGTGCACGGTGGTGAGATATCCATGAAGGAGGGCGATGACGAGGACGACACCGCTGCCGCCTGCTCACCGCTCAACCCCTGTTGGCGCCCGTCACCTGCTATTGCGGTTGCTCCTGCTGCTGCAGTCGTGGCATACCGTTGCGACCCAACAAAGGGGTTGGTGCTGCTGCCGCTGCCACCACCTCCGCTAGTTGGCCGCTTGGGGTGCACCCCCGCCTTCTTTGGGACCCTGGACGTTTTCTTGGGTGGGTGGGCGGAAGCGGTGCCCGCTGGGGGTCCCCGCCCAGGGGCCATGGACAACCCGGCCCCAAAAGCAACCCCAGGTGGAACACTCGATGTGGTGCCCGGTGCCAAGGGTATCGAAGAGGCCGCAGGCGCGGGTGCTGGGTGAGAGGATAGTGGATGCGGATTCAAGGGTTGGGTACTGCTGCGGGTGCTGCTGGCACTGGCAGTGCCCGAGAAACTGGTTGGGATGTCTGATGGAACCGCCGGCTGTGGTTGGCTACTGGCGCCCGACGCACCACCAGCGTCAGCTTTCCCCGCTGCAGCATCGGCACCCGCTTGTCTGGGTGGCCATAGGGGTGCCTGCGGTGCCCACCCTGGGGCCGCCCCCTGGTCCTTGCCGAGATTCGGGGGCCAGAATACGAAACACGGAGCGAGGGGCGTCGCGCCAGCTGGCATGCCGGGGCCTGCGGCCGCATTTGACGGCATCACGGACGGAGCGTAGTAGAACAACCCGGGGGGGTTCGTGGTGGGGCCCTGGAAACCGGCACCGAAAGTGAAACCTGGGAACGCGGTGGTTGGGTGGGAAGGGCCGCCCGGCTGTCGAGCAGCGTTGCCCTCCGCAGCCCGTGCAGTTTGAGGTTGCACGTTTGGTGCAGGGGCGTCGGCCTGCATTGATGGTGTGGTGCGGGGCCCTGGGGAGTGCGAGGGCGAGGGAGGTGGCACCCTGGACCCCGCCGGCGCCTCCAGGTCGAGATCTCTCGTGGCACAGCTGCTGTCATCCGTGTGTGCTGGCTCTACCGAAGCGGGGCGCTTGGGTGAGAGCTTGACTTCAGGTCCCTGGTGGGCCCCCTGGCTGCTACCGGGAGCTGTCATTGTGGCCGCCGTGGGCGAGTCTGCAAACCGCTCTCGTGGTGGAGCCGTGGCGCCAAAGGAAAACGTGGGGGGTGGCGCAACCAGATTCGGCATGGCTCGGTGTCCACCGGTGTCCTCCGCGGAAAACGGTTTCCAGGATTCAAGGACGACATCCAAAGGCGGGTTTTGCTGCCTGTCAGTCGTGGAAGGGGCGCGGTCGGCGATGCCGTTTGTAGTCCCCGGAACTTTACTGCGACCGGCGACGACCTTGCCCTTTCTGCGAACGTGGGTGGCCGCGGTTTTCTCGCCCCCCGTCCGCCCGGCCGCAAACCCCACGCACGGCGGCTGCACGGGCGGCGGCCGGACAGGTTCGGCGGGAAAGTAACCCGTCGTGGCACGAGGAAAAGCCGCCACCGGGGTAACATTCTGCACACCGGGCATGACTGGAAATTGAAATGTGGGGAAGGTGGCAGCAGTCGGCTGCATCGAAAAACTCTCGGGAACGTTCGGAGCTGGGGACGGGGCATGACCCGTTGCAGGGACCGTCGGCGATCCATGACTCATTCTTCTAACACCGTTCATAGCAGTTCCCCCTGCGTCAGCTCGACCCTCATGTTTTCCCAGGACGGACGCTCCATTCATGCTGTCGAGGTGGGAGGAAAAGCCCTTCTGCAAATCAACGCAAGTTTAGCGTTGAGTGTCCCGCAGGAGATTCCCGTCACCACATGCGTTGATTCGATCTATTATTTAGGGAAATACGCCCGTCTGGACGTGTTGGGGACAGTCAGGCAATAGACTACGGGCATTGGCTCAACCATGGTCTAATGGCGGCGGTCAACCAAATGGCAAGACGCGTTTCGGATTATTAAAAAAAATATTGCTCGATGGCGTCCTACTTGGCTGCGATGGCAATCCATAAGTTGCACGTCAGCCAAGCATCTCGAGCCCGTCCGATTACCTTGGGAACACGTCGTAATTCCTGCACGTTGGAAATAGAGTCTGGTGGCAATACGTTCACTGCATCTAGCTCTGCGGTCTGCGCGTAATAAAACAACAAAAGATTGATAATATCGGCAATAATTACTGCAATGTTAGTGCAATTGTTACTGCAATGTTGTTGTTGTGGTGGTTGACTTGTTAACTAAGAGCCTTTCCACATATGGTGACGAATTAGTGCGAATTAGGAGGACTCGGATTGGTCCGGACCGCAGTTCCAGGCTCGAGGTCTCATTCGGCGCGGCGAATTAGAATGAATTAGCGGTGAATTAGTCGGGACGGGGTTTCCACATTCAGTTCCGATCCAACGGCGGCGAACAAGTTCCCGCCTTTTTGTGTGCATCATGGCACGTGCTTGACCCTAAAAGTGAAAACTGCACCCCGTCGCCCAGCATTACACGCCATAACCATCTGGCATCGCTGTGATTTTAAGCCTTGCAATGGCTGAGCCGCCGCCTGCGGCGCTCACGTTTAAGACGCAAGAAGATGTTCTTGAGGCCGAGGTGCGCGGCCAGATCACAGCGGCCTATGCCATACATTGGATTAGGCGCCTTAACGAACTGAGTCGAGGGAAGCGAGGAGGGGACGCGATGAGCGCCATCTAAGCAGTTGCTTGTCATGTCTATACGCCCGGGCATCTCATGATCTGTCTACCATGCACGCATTTTCCTTGGATGAATCAAACAGCTTTTGACATTTTAATGGCGACAATGAAGTCCGGCCACGACAATATAGCGCTGCTCAGAGCTTCGTTGCCGAGAAAGGTTTAAGAGGTGCTTTTTCCGGGCAGATAATGTAACTCTGCCTAGACCCCGGTAGCTTTCAGCACGCGCATATTGCTTGAGGTAAGCGAGCCACGACGCCTGCAGGTGCTCCTGCCGAGGTGGAGACCTCCGAGAGCACGTGGATTAGGCTCATGCGTCACAGCAGCATCGACCTTCATTCTCCTGGTGTACGTGGAAGGTCACTTTTCAGGATTAACATATCTGAATGTTGATTGCCTGTTCATTTTCCGTCAATTGAGCAGCGATTGAAACCATGAGCCATGCAAGTGTAAGGTGCAGAATTCAGTTGATGAACCCAAGCAGGTAATGTGCAAAATAGATGAACCCAAGTAATATGTGCAGATGTTTCGTCCCACTGGCTGTGTGCTATTGCATGAACCGTGTAGGCCCTTGGCGTGTACTCACTTGCTGCAACCGTGCCCACAGCTGCTTGTCAATACACGCGGCAGGCACAACGACTTTTGCCGTGAGGTGAAACATTTAACTCCCCCACACCTTGCATTTTTCACTCTTTCTTTTCCCTATCCATCCTACCCCCCAGCACACACACACGCCCACATACATACACATGCACATAAATGTTCACACACACATGCACACACGCACGCATACACACATGCACACATACACACATGCACACACGCACGCATACACACATGCACACAAACACGCATGCACACACGCACACATGCACACATGCACACACGCACACACGCACACATACACACATGCACACATACACACATGCACACACGCACACACGCACACACGCACACATGCACACATACACACATGCACACACGCACGCATGCACACATGCACACACGCACGCATACACACATGCACACATACACACATGCACACACGCACGCATACACACATGCACACATACACACATGCACACACGCACACACGCACACACGCACACACGCACACACGCACACACGCACACACGCACACACGCACACACGCACACACGCACACACGCACACTCGCACACTCGCACACACACACACGCACACACGCACACACGCACACACGCACACACGCACACACGCACACACGCACACACATGCACACTGTGACATACACATGTATGCACACAATATCACACACATGCACACACCCACGTGCGCACATGCACGCTAACACATGCACACAAACATGTGCACACACCCACGAGCACACGTGCACATGCATACAAACGCACACAAACACAGGCCGACTTGCACACATGCGCCACACACATCAATCCATCACCAATAAACGGGTTGCTTGGACCCAACGACCTTCTTACTCGCCTGTCCACCCAATGTTCTGCCCATCCTCCCGCCTGCCCGCCTGCAAGTCTGCCACCCGCCTATCTGCCCACCCATCTGTCAACCTGCCTGCCTGCCTGCTTGTGTGCATGCCTGCGGGCCTGCATGTGCACCTGCGCCCATGCACCTATTATGCCCCCATGGCACATACATGCAGCCTAGCTAGTTGAGTGTCTCTAGGCACGCGCACATGGGTGGCTACATGGGCATTTGCCTGTGTCTTGGGCTGGGGCGTTGGGCTGATTAGTTCAAGAGTGGGCGGGAAGACGGTGGTATAATTGGGTGGGTAGGGACGGAGTGGATGGATGATTGGGGGGTTGGATGCGGGTGGGACTCAAGTTAGTGTTAAGTCCAATGTTGCCTATAGCATCAACAAAAATAAGCGAGAAAGCAGCCTAAATTCAAGGAGCCTACTTTTTGTAACATGTGCCAAACTGCAATTAATGGTTGCAGGCTCACAAGCTGCCAGATTCATAACGCACATGGAATGAATTGCATGGTTACAGGACAAGCGTGTGGTTGGAAATCTTACAATGCCTGGCAACGTCTCTTTCATGTGCCCACTGAGAACCGCTGTTCTTCGACACAAGAAGGCTTTGGCAAGCAACGAGCTTCGGCCAGGGCCTTCATTTCAAGGAACCGTGTGTAAAGCAAGAACTCAGGATTTACAAACAGAAACTATACCTAACTTTGCGACCTTCATGCAGTATGTCATGTGCATGGCTATGTAGTATGTGCCAACAATCACAACGAAAACGTGCGAAATTGCAAACATTGCCATGGAAGGGCAGGAGCCACGCACGCAGCAAATTAAAACGGTTCGTGAACCAGTCTGTCGGGCATAAAGACAGCAAAGTCTGGCCAGCAATAATGCAGTGCGATGCGAGACAAACTCGGTAAATATGGGCAGGCAGGCGCAGCTCGTCCTCAGCAGTGCTATCTAACGTGACGGCGCCTTATTTCCGCGTGCACGGTGCCGAACATGGCACTGGCCTGATTCCAGTTGCAGCAACGCCAGATGCCTTCCCGTCATAGAGCAGAGGCTTCACGTACGTCGCCATCGTTGGCTACCAATCGCTATGCTTCCCGTGATAATGCACTACGCGTCCGAACAAAATGTCGAGAAAGCAAACAATCTACACGCGAGAGAACTGGGCTGATAGCTTTTCAGTACTGGTTTTACCGTGCCTTCAAATTCCATTAGCTTACTTAACCATGGCTGACTAATTTTAGCTAACGCGATCAACATACACACTACACGATCAAAGGAATCACGGGTCATGTGAAATGTTGCACGGAAGTCCGCGTCCGTCATGACACCCCCTCGCTTTGCTGATTCCCAAAATCCACGTCCTGCGGCCCTATCATATGCCCACGGGCGACCGGGCTGCCACCCGCCTCGTCGGTCGTCTGGCTTGTCGTCCATTGCCATCCCCATCATCACTTGTGTGGCGGTTGCCATGTATTCCGCCTCGCGAGCCGCATTTTCCTGAATAATGCGATCGCGGCCTGCTTCCTGCGTAGCTGCAGGTAGCGCACCAGCACGATGAGAAATATAACTATTAGTCTCGCGATCATGGCTACGCACTTTCATCCACTAACGCGCGGCAGCGATGGTGGCCGCACTGTCTTCCCGGCGTGCACGTGTTCCCCGCCCTTTTCACGTCGTGTTCCCCGCCCTTTTCGTGCATCGACAAAAAAAAAAAATAATAATTCTGACTGGAACTGGCCGGAACTGCTTTTTTCGAGTTCCAGGAGTTCCACCCCAGTTCCGGTCGAATTAGCGGTTAATTAGAATTACATTTCTAATTGGACGGCCCAATGTGGAAACCTCTAGTTCCGGAACCGACTGAATTAGGACCCTAACTCCCCGGAACTGACGAATGTGGAAAGGGCCTAACATTTTTACTGACTAGGTTGTCCCCAGTTTACAAATTAACCAATTTTACCCCGACTCCCGGAGGGCGCCGCCCGAGATTAAATAAGAGGTACCTTGAAATTAAATAAGAGGCATGCCTCTATCCAGATATATTTTTGGAGGCGAGTTTCTATTGGCGTTAAGATGTAGTATAGTACGACAACGTGTCAGACCGTATAATTTATTCCGACTTCTACATTCAGTTCACCGCTTGGTCAAAAAAGGATCACTTATATCAAGGAAACAACAAAGATCACTTATATACCCTACTTCTCCGTAAAATCTCATCGACCGGGTTTCGAAACAACCCACGAACGCCGTAGATGCAGATCCAACGGAGCAAACAACGTCAAGACCGACGCGGCGCCAAATAGTCGCCACGGTTCCTTTTCTGCGAGCCATTTTACAACGTACGTCGCGCCGCGTCGTGTACCCAAGCCCTTTTCTGAACGTGAGATCCAAAATCCGCTTGCCAGACCGGGAACTCCGTCCAATACCGTCGTGCATTGAATTGAATTGGAACATAAGTCCTTCTTTCCGTCACCCTTGACATGTTTTCGTACAATACTACAAATTAACGCCAATAGAAATTCGCCTCCGAACATATATCTCGATAGAGGTATGCGTCTTATTTAATTTCAAGGTACCTCTTAATTAATCTCGGCCCCCGCCTTCCGCTAATTTGCTAATTTGCTAAATTTGCTAAAAAAGAGCCAATTTTACCCCGACTTGTTGCCCGCGCCGAACATGGGCAACAGAGATTTGGAAAGGCCGAGGGCCAGGACACTGAACAGCATGCCATCACAAACCAAAGATACTCAGCGGGGACATGTACGGTTCCATCATTGGATACACCCGCAAATACTGCAATACAGTAGTCAATGACGAAGTGCCCTGGTCCGTATCTCCTGCGTAGATATAGCTGGTTGCGCTTTACTCTTTAGTATAGAATACATTAGACATCTGTATACTAAGAAACCGCAGTAAGTATGGCAGTATCCTTCTACAGTACAGTAGCATGAACCTAGGAGCAAATTTCCCGATAACAATCAAACTTGTCGTGCGCCCCCCCTGCAGCCTTCCTGCTCGACTGCTCGATGAAGCGGCCGTCTGACTGCCTAGGGAGTATGCCAAGGTCTGCAACGAGGCCTTACGTTTGCATGGGGGCAGCACCATGGGCCTACTGTACTGTACTGTAGCACTGCTACTGTAATAATTCAGCACTCAGCACTCAGCAGTCAGCAGTCAGCACGTCAGCAGGTTGCCAACTTGCCAGTGGCGCGGCGAAAACAGTGCCCTTCTGTCTTCACCAGTACACGTGTACAACTTCACCAGTACCGGCCAACTGCGGAACGGGAAATTTGTCAATACAGGCGCACCAGGAGCCAGAGGCAAGCAGGAGGGTTCAAGTGGTTGCTGGGCGACATGGAAAAGGTTGGAAAAGGTTGCACCGTCAAGTGTACGACAACAGGGAAAAGCGCAGGAATTTAGCGGTTGTGATTCACTTGCAACACCCACACGTTTCAGTACAGGCCTTAACAGTGGTAGTATTTTTAGTAGAATAGCGAACTGACAGCGCAGTAGCGTGAGCATTAACAACGTCATAAGTGAAGCATTAACAACGTCCAACCGATCCGCTTTTCCACACCGGATGAGCCACGAAGATCGTGACATATTGCCTCTGGAGTACGACCCAATCTAAGTTCTCTAGTCTTGATTTTTCACTTTGGCTGCTCTGCAGTGGAGCCAAGTCGCCTATCCTGCAGAAAGCGGTTGACGGCCCGTAACGTGTGTTGCGTTGTTGGCCCCTCATTGGTGGAAGGCGTGATGATGGGTAGGTGCGTCGGAGGTTTAGGCCTCGCTGGTTTCGGCAAGGGACACTTATGCGGAATTGTCATGATTGCTACGTGGGGTCTTGTGGTGCGAGGAGGAGCCGAGAGAAGATAACGAACCCCCCAAGCCGTGAAAGCAGCATCAATCCTAGTTTTATGGTAAATTTAAATAAGAGAATTGTTGTCCCGAGCCTACCGGTGTCGGGACTGTGCTTTAGCAGACCCCCCGTCTTCTGGATGCCTAGTTTCGTCGGCTGGCAATGTAGAACGGTCGTCGAATTCATGTAACCAGGATGTCGCGGTTCCTGGTACATGGTCTCCACGTTCAACCCTCAAAAAGCGCCTGTTTGAATGTATGTTTAGGTAGGAGGTCGTTCAGTGCGATAGCTGTCCAAAATCAGGTTAGTTGCCGGTTGGGGGCCCCAATGCTTCCAGACGTAGGCTATGCCCCGACGGATGGGCGAGTTGTCACTACCTGTCCCGGGCTATGCAGTGCGAGGGCATCCACCTCGATCGCAAAGCCTGTCCGGCATCCTGCCGGTGGGGCGACGCGTTCCTTGAAGAGCGGTTTTCTGGGTAGCGAGAACTCTGTTTGTCAGGAAGTTTCGCTGAAGCGCGACTCTGGCAGCAAGCGTACGCCGGTGGTGGCGAACCTTGGAGGTGCTGGCGTACGTATGGCGTCTGTGCGAAGCGCGGAGGCCTCACTGGTGGCTCGCACGCTCGAGGAGCAATGGATACGTGAAACGGTGAGCATTCGCGTAGCAACCGCGCTTGAACATCTTGAAGTTCGTGATAGTAAAACGTTCTCAGGTTCAGGAACGCGCTTTTTTTTAGAAGCTGGCAAGGGTCAGACGGATCGTATGTCCGCAAATATCTAGTATTGGGTATCAACCGTATGCTAGGCTTTTCCACACATCCCCTTGACAGCTCGTTAATTAAGTTTCAAAGTTCAAAAAGGCGTATTCCATGATTCCCTTAAAATTTTATGCGTGTGTGTCACCCACAGTCGCTCTTACCATATCTTAATGCTCCTGGTGCCAAAAATGCTCTCACCCTCCCCCCCCTTCCCCCCCCCTGGTCCTTAACCACCACAGGAGATCTACAGCGTCCCAGCGCCCCTCCCTCTCGCCGCCTGGCTTGACACGCTCTCCCCCGACATCCTCGCAGTGCTGGACAGGATCCACACGCATGGCGGGAAGGCGTACCTGGTGGGCGGCTGCGTTCGCGACGCGATCTGCGGCGTGGTGCCCCGCGAGGTCGACATCACGACCAACCTGCACCCGGAGCAAATGCTAGAAATATTCGGGGACGCGGCCGAGGAGACCGGGTCCCGCTTCGGATGCGTGACTGTCCACCATGGGACCGCGATTCTCGAGATCACGACCCTCCGCCGTGACGGCGACTACAAGGACAGCCGCCGGCCCGAATCTGTTGTCTACACTGAGTTTCTCGTGGAGGACCTCGCGCGTCGGGACTTCACCATCAATGCCATGGCGGTGTGTGCGCGGTCCCGGCGGCTGTATGACCCCTTTGGCGGCATGCTGGACGCCATGTCGAACGTGCTGCGCTGCGTGGGCGCCGACCGGTCGCGCCACCTGTCTGAGGATGGCCTGCGCGTCTGGCGCGCGTACCGCTTCCTCGACGCCGGCCGCAGAGGTGTCAGGTACGTCGAGCGGTCCACCCTGGACGCCCTGCACAATCCGGACGTTGTCAAGGCGGCCGGCGCGGTGGCGATGGAGCGCGTCTGGAAGGAGCTGTCCAAGATCCTGGTGGGCATCCACGCGTGTGACGTGCTGGCGCTTATGGCACGCACGGGTGTGCTCCAGCTGGCGCTCCCCGACACGGGGATTCATGCTGGCAGCCGCGGCGTGGTCGCGCAAAAGTACTTGCTGAGGGAGTGGCGCAAGCACCACGCGGCACACCCGCACCACCGGCAGTCGCGCGTGAGCTTCCAGCACCTGCTGGAGGAGCTCTCGGATCGAGAGATGCGTGGCGGCGAGGCGTCGATGCTCCACAAGGGGTACCTGCTGGGGGGGCAGCTGCTCCCAAGCACGGCCACTGGTGGCAGCGTCGCTGGAGTTGTGGGTGGCAGCAGCGCCGACGCGTCGGCTGGTTTCCGCCCCGCGTCCTCCTCTTCAGGGTCTTCCTCTTCCTCTTCCCCCTCGCTCCCAGTCTCGGCATCATCTCTCTCTTCCATGGCCACCGCCGCTGCCACGGCGACCACCGCGACAGCTGTCCCCATGGCGGCCGCAAGCACGACGGCGGCCAGTCACGCGGCGGCGTCCCATGGGCTTGCGCACGCGCACCCGCCCGTGTGCACAGAGCCGGTGAACGTGCGCTCCCTGGAAACGATCGCGTGCGGGGAGCCGCTCCCGAGCTGCCACCCGCTGGATCGGGTCGCGCAGAAGTACCGCAGCTTTGTGGTGCTGGACCTGCAGGCCACGTGCTGCGCCAAGGTGGGTGAGGGGAGGGAGGGTGCGGCGGTGAGCTCGTGTTTGTGATGCCAGCAGGTATTCTGCGTGTGGGGGTGGGGGGAGAGCAGGGCCAGAGGAGTGCAAGGTCAGGCGTTTCAATGTGATGGCCTTTCCTGTGCTGCATGTAGGTCATTCCCGTGTCATGTTCCTGCCGACGAAGTCATTGCAATCGTGGCTGGCCGTGCCGTGCTGCCGCCGCCGCTGCTGCTGCTGCCTTGCTGGCGGCGGCTGTAGCGTGTTTTTAAGAACCTGTTAGCTCGCCATGATGCAACAATGTATGCTGTTGTGATCATGAGAATAGGCTGTTGTGTTCATGCAGGTTAATAGACTTCTGGTGTTATCACCTTTTTTCTTTCCCCCATCATATCCCACCTCCCTCTAAACCCCCTATCGGCGCACACGCCCACACACATAACACCGAATGTGGTACCTCATGCCCGGATCGCTCATTTGCTCTAATCCGTTTTGCCTGTGCGTCTGCCCTCATTCCCACGGCCCACCCACCCCTTCACCAGATGCCCGGTTCCGGCAGCGAGCTGTCGTGCCGCGAGATCATTGAGTTTCCCGCCATCCTGCTGCAGGCGCAGGAGGACGGCTCGCTGCGCCAGGTGTCCGAGTTCAACACCTTCTGCAGGCCGGCGCGCCACCCGGTGCTTACGCCCTACTGCCTTGAGGTCACGGGCATCGCCCAGAGCACGGTTGACAAGGGGATCCCGCTGGGGGAGGCCCTGGAGAGGTTCACCGGGTGGCTGATGGCGCACGGCGCGGGCTCCGTGGAGGTGCGTGCTGTGCGCGTGGTGTGTGGAGTCAAGGAGGTCTAGGGGGGAAGGGAGGGGGTTAATTCTGCGGCACAAACAGAGTGTGTCATGAGGTCAAGGCAACCAGTGATGGATGTTGGGTTGTGAAACTCCGTTTCCATGGCATAAACCCGTTGTTTGTATCGTCGTTGGTAGATGTGTCAGCGCATTGTGGAGTTCATGGCGGATATCCGTACTCCTTTCGGCCCCCTTGGTTACATGGCTGTATCCGCTGCCCCGCTCGCCTGGTCACCGTCTTCCACAGGACACGGTGGTGGTCACGTGCAGCGACTGGGACATCAAGTCGCTGCTGGCCAAGCAGTGCGAGAGCGAGGGCCTGCCGCTGCCACCCATCTTTGACTGCTGGGTCAACGCACAGATCAGCTACCGCGAGCACTACTTGCGCCCGCGGTCCAGCCTTCTGCTGGTACGTGCCGGCACGCAGCCAGGCCGTGCCTTGGCTTTGGCATCGACTGATGCTGCTGAAAACCATTATACACAAATCTTTATCCTGTGTTATCTGGGTGGGTAGCCAGGGTACGGTTTGCCTGTGCCGGTTCTGAGGCTTGTTGCGGGCACCGTGCCAGCTCTGCTTTCCACCCATCCCATCCTAACATTGCCACCACTGACGTCTACAGTTCTTCCACAGTCTATTGCGATTGTTAAATAATAAGTAGCCCCGGTTTTCTCATTGCTATGCTCTTATGAGATATTCTTACTCAACCATCAGATATTGTTATCATCTATTGGCCCCTTCCTGGCGATTGGCATGGGTTTTCTGATCTTTCTGCACCCCTTGGCCCTACCCTCTGACCACCACCACCACCACCCCGGTGACCATCAGATGCTGTCGGAGCTGGGACTTCCCTTCAATGGGTACCACCTGCGGGGCATGGACAACGTGCGCGCAGCCGCGGCGGTGGCGTGCCGCCTGGCGCAGGACGGCTGCGTGTTCACGCCTACCACATGGCGCGACGGGACGTGCCACTACGCGGGAGAGGTGAGGAGTGATGGGTGGGGGATTTTGAGGTGAGGAATGATGGGTGGGGGGTTATGACGGGAGGAGGCACATTGTGCATTAGCGGTTTCTCAAGGCAAGGAGAAGCACCCTGGACACCTGTTCCGTAGATAGATATCACGTGGTTTTATGGACATCACGTGGCGTGCACACCTGGTGGGACCATTTAACCAAACTTGGTTAAATGCAAGTCGCAATGGTGGCGCATACATGGACATGTCCACGCGAAAGTGGCCACAATGTCTTGGTGGATGCCATATTTTCCTCGTGATCTGCCTAGTGTCGTGCCTACCCCTCGCCCTCCCCGCTCACCTCCTGGCACATAATGTCATCACCGCTTTCCTGCCATGGTACCATAACGTGGCATAACATTGTATTTCTCGCAACCCTGTCTCCCCACCGGCGCCACCCGCTTCCCCTTCTTCCCCACGTGCAGGCGCCCCACCTGGCCATCGCCCGCCTTGCGCTGCTGCTGGGGATGTCGGGCCCCCGCGCGATGGAGCGCGACCTCAAGAACCTGCGTGTTCGCAAGGATGAGGCCGGCCAGATACAGGCCATCACGCACATGCTGGGGCGGCTGCCAGACCCGGCGTCTGTCGAGGTGAGCCGTGGATGAGGGAAGAAGGGGGAAAAACCAGATAGCAAGATTGAAGAGGGAGGAAACAGATAGAAGAAGAAAGAGGCCTGGCTTTGCGCTGCCTTAGCGTGACGTTGGTGTAGAGGTGAGCTCTATCAAATGAATGGGAAGGTAGAAATGGACATGAAACATGAAGAAACGTCCGCGTGGTGAACTGCCTTTGGGTGACGGTGCCCCCTGTCGCATGCCCCCATGGGAATCTTGCGCATGCCGTCCTACTCCCCCTTGTCCTGCGCTGCCCTATCCCCCACATTTTTCCTTACTATGCCCCACGCTATCCCTCGCAGCCCGGCCATAACCTGTCCAGTTCTTCTCCCCTGTGCCCTGTCCTACTCGCCCCATGTCGTGTTCTATCACCCCGCGACGTGTTCTCCCCTTTCCCCCTTGGTAGACTTTCCTGTGCCCTCTCCTAATCTGTCCTGTTCTACTCCCCCTGCGCCCTGCCCTGCTCCACCCCCTGCCCTGCTCCACCCCCTGCCCTGCTCCACCCCCTGCCCTGCTCCACCCCCTGCCCTGCTTCACTCCCTGCCCTGCCCCCCCCCCCCCCCCCCCCCCCCCCTGCGCCCGCCCCTCAGGAGCTGCGTGTGTACCGCTGCGTGCTGGGCCAGCACCTGTGCGCGCAGCTGGTGCTGGAGGCGGCATGGGCGCGCAGCCACGCAGAGCTGTCGGGCGACTACTCGGGCGTGGAGAAGGTGGAGCGCGTGGAGACCGCGCTTCGGCAGTTGCCCGACCTGCGCGCGGGTGGGTCATCGCGGTTGCTGGATAGGCATTGCGTAGGCACCTCATAATGACTTCTCCTGTTGAACCATCTTAGCTCCTGTGTTTTTCCTGGAGCTAAGGATTCGGCCCTTGTAGTGAGGGGTTGCCTAACTGAAGCCTAGTGTGTGCTGGTGTCGCACGTCGCACAGGCCAGTGGGTTGTCCTGGTGTCAGTCGTCGCGCCAGTGTCGTCTCTGTGGTTGGTTGCTTGGATGTCTGGACACCAGGGTCGCCACCCCGGTCTCTTTGTCCTTGCGCTGGTGCTCTGGCTCCCAACGCGGTGTTCTTATGTTGCTTGTGCCTCCATGTTTGTATCCCATTGCTTCTCTTGGTGCTATATGCTCGTGTTGAAGCTGTTGCATCTCCTTGATGGGCGCCGTGCGAGTGGTATTGCCATTTGTGTACAAAGGGGGGGTTGGTGACTTAGGGAGCTGGTCAGCATCCAGCGTGCGCCATATCTAGTGACGGTGGCATAGCCCCTCATTGCTGTGCATACTACACATACTGAGCTAGGGCATGTCGGCAGTCACTCAGTGACTGGTGATCATTCACTCAGTCAGGGAGTGGTGATAGAATTCCCCGTGACATGCCTTGGATGGCATGCCACTATCTTTCTTACATATTTGTTGTCTCTTCGATATCCGTATGTGGGGACCATGACGTGGTTTTGTGCATCCTGCAGGCTCCACGCCCCTTGTCAGCGGCGACTTTCTCATGGAGCGTCTGGGCCTGCGTACGGGCATGAAGCTGGGCCGGCTCAAGGAGTGGCTCTTCCGCCTGCAGGTGGAGAAGGACCTGGCGTGCCGTGAGGAGGTGTGCGGGTTGCTCGATGGGCTGGACTGGCAGATGTCGGACCCCAAGGCATGGCCATCCCTCACCTGGTGAAGGGTGAGGAGTGGGCGGAGTGAAGGATGATGATGGTCTGGGCACCTGCCATTGGGGCCTGCGTGAGCAAGAATGATCAGGAGGGTGTTGTGGATGTCACCAGGATGAATTTGATACAGGGCATCTTATGGGGTCCCACTCCTCGAAATGTACATAGGTTTTAAAGATTTTGTGGTTCAGGTGTTGGTGAAAAAAAAAAAAAAGCTGCTTGTTACCAGGGCGTAGTTGTAGGTTGCTTACAAAGGAGGCCGGGAAGGCCCAGGTTTGCGGGCTGTAGTGTATCAAGGAGACAACCAGCTGTAGTGTATGGTTGCATGCTCTAATGTCCGAGCATGTACATCAAAGTTTGGGCGCACTTTCATGGCATTGCCCGGTCTGTCCTGGGAGTTGCCATTGACAGATGTTTTAGTGACACACCAAACAAAATCGCTTTGGGTCAGCCCTGATGTCAAAGCTTACTTGGCTGTTTTTTGGTTCGGTAGGAGGGACACATGTACAAACACACAAAACTGTCTTTTAGGTTGTATTCTAGACGCCTCAAATTATGCTGTATGTAAGCTCTTCTAAGCATGAAATTTAAAGTAACAGTGTGCATGCAACCTACATCTAGGGTCAAGCAAGAAGTTTCTAGATACAAGTCAGGGTAAAATTGGCTTCTGGATCTCAATTCTCAAATTCTCAGAGGACGGGGGTCAACTACTGTACTTTTTTACTGACTAGGTTGTCCCCAGTTTACAAATTATCAAAATTAACAAAATTACCAAAATTAACAAAATAACACAAATGAAAAGAAAGCAACATAGTGCAATTTAATTATGGAAAACATATATACCATATGAAGCAAATTCACTCATAAAATGCTATGTCAGAGTCGGAGTCCGATGACAACAACATATCTGGGGCATCCTTATTCCGTTCGTCACGCAGGACTTTGTCAAGGAGTTGCTCATCTGTCAATTCATCATCATCACGAAGGGGCTTACGCACCTCTTCGATGATGGCATCTATGTCAAAATACCCAGAGGCCGGTGGCTCTTCAGTTGTGCGTGCAGCGCGTTCTTGGCGTTGAGCCGCGCGTGCATCTGGAAACACTGCATCTACATCATCTGATTCAAAGTACCGCTCACGCGGATTAAACAGGGCTCTTTCAAGGCCGCGTGCTATAGCAGACAAAGAATGTTCACCAAGCCTAGGTTCAACCATGACTCGAATGCAGCTTGTACACGTGGGTAATCAAGGCCCCTACCTGCAAGAAATCTAGCATCTAGCGAGTATCGCCCCGTCTTGAACATGTGGGCGAGGGTTTTAATCAAGTTTGGACGCAAGCTAATACTATTGTGGTGCTTAAACCAGTATACCGCCGCACGCTCAAGTAAGTTGTAGGCGGTCAAGGAGCACCGTCCCTTGAGAGTGGGGGATCCGTGTAATCGGATTCTCTGAAAATAGTTTATTAAACAGCATGCGGGAAAGAAAGGCCGCCCCAACCTTGTGGCTGTACATGCAGAAAGGCTTGTTAGACGAATGGGGACGGCTTGTTGTTTACCGGGGAATCCTACTGGCAACTAGCTTTGCCTTTTGTAAGTCAGGCGCCGTTTGTTTGAACGGCCGGCCATGTGTTGAATGCTGACGGAAGTTGGTCAAAAAGCTGTAATAAAATCTGATGTAACCAGCACTCACCAATTGATTGGTGTGCTCTTGGTTGGGTAGTGTGTTCAGGGTTGCATTCGAAGAGTACACATGGCCTGATGTCCAGCTCAGACGTGTGACAGATGAGCTGGCTGGCTGAATTATTAAATTGTCAGCGTTAGGATATTTCTGGTTTTGCCGTTTTCCATTTTGACGGTAGGCTTGATAAGCATGGTCGGCGGGTTGTGACCCGTAATTGTTTCTTTGAATGTGCTCACTGAAGCAGTATGCGCGGCCTCGCTGCTATGGCGGCGGGGCTAAAGAAAATTAGGCAAAGACCCCGTCCTTGCCTGCTATGAAGTCGCGGGTTTTGCGACTTCACGGCAGGTAGGGGCGGTTTGAACGGAACGGAAATTTCGCGTTCCAATGTGCCAAGTGGTTCTGGTTGGCACCTTGCTGGGCAGCGTCTCGGTGGTCATAGAAAGTGGGCTGGGCGCCCCGCCCCGGCTGCTGGTAATTCCAGCAGCGGAGCCAATCATGTCGACTAGAAGTCCGCAGCTGATGCGGAAACTGTGCGAAGGTACGTCAATAGATTAATTTGGATTCCATGAGACTGCGCTGACCAGTAGTCAGTCAGCGGCCCACCGCCTAGGGCGCTGCATGGCGCTGCCTTCGGCTTGGTGCGCGGCCCTTTTTTGTTATGGGCCAGCGAGGGATATAAGGGTGACGCGCGGCCGGCTAATTTCTTGCGTTCCGGAAGAAAATATATTTGCAAAATTCCCACAAAAGGAACCGAGTATCGGAAAGGCGTCTCGGCTGACAGTGGCAGTGTCTGGCCTTGTCGTCTCTCCCTGCTCAGCACCCGGCAGGTAGCGGTTCAAACCCTGGTGGCGTCGGAATGCGAATTTTCTGGGTTTTTATCCGGAATAATATTTTGCTGAGGCGGCTCCGCGGATTCGCTAACCTTTTATTGTCGGGCCCCTTAGGGGGTTATTATAGCCTTGTGCGGGCTGAGTCGCATGAAGGAGATGTTGCGACACGCCCCACTTTGTGGTCTTTTATGGAAGCGGCTACCCTCGAGGCTGCTCGGAAGAGGGGGGGGGTCTTCTCCTTTTCTTTGTTCACTGTTATTGGGGCAACAGTGATCCTATCAAGTTTTGTTTCCTGAGCGGCGACAGTGCGGGGAGGAGGGTAATGGGCCAGGGACTGGGGTGGATCGGGGGGCTCTTGCTCCTGCATGCGAGGGAGACGAGATGACTACTTAAACCTGCCTTTGGCAGGGGCTCTACTCATTGTTTTAATCAAATGCTGGTTTTCTTGGGAGCTCAAGTGTCATAATCGGATTTCTCTGAAAATAGTTTATTAAACAGCATGCGGGAAAGAAAGGGCCGCACAACCTTGTGGCTGTACATGCAGAAAGGCTTGTTAGACGAATGGGGACGGCTTGTTGTTTACCGGGGAATCCTACTGGCAACTAGCTTTGCCTTTTGTAAGTCAGGCGCCGTTTGTTTGAACGGCCGGCCATGTGTTGAATGCTGACGGAAGTTGCGTCAAAAAGCTGTAATAAAATCTGATGTAACCAGCACTCACCAATTGATTGGTGTGCTGCTTGGTTGGGTAGTGTGTTCAGGGTTGCATTCGAAGAGTACACATGGCCTGATGTCCAGCTCAGACGTGTGACAGATGAGCTGGCTGGCTGAATTATTAAATTGTCAGCGTTAGGATATTTCTGGTTTTGCCGTTTTCCATTTGACGGTAGGCTTGATAAGCATGGTCGGCGGGTTGTGACCCGTAATTGTTTCTTCCCACCCATCCCACCCTTGGGGGGCTCTTGCTCCTGCATGCGGGGAGACGAGATGACTACTTAAACTGCCTTTGGCAGGGGCTCTACTCATTGTTTTCAATCAAATGCTGGTTTTCTTGGGAGCTCAAGTGTCATAATAAATATTCTATACGCCCCTCTTCTTTCTCATCCTCATCAATGCCATGGCAATCAAAATCTGGAACCCCTCCTGCTCTTCCGATTTAAGCAAATAGCCTATCATCCCTGAATAATTCAATTTGTGGCTGGACTTCACTTGGCGTGCCACAAGGCTTGGCTTGGTTTTGTCATGTTTCCCCTTTTCATCTATTGGTTCACCCCACCCAAGTTCTTTCTTGAGCTTGAGTTTCACAGCATGGGCCGATGTAGCCTCAACGTCAATGAGCATGTGGACGTGCTTGTGCATTTCGAGAATTCCTTCCTCCACAATTGACATGCCCTTGCCGCCATTGGCTAGGTGGAAGGCCTCTATCTTGCCAAGCTCATCATCGTCAAGATCGCGAGCCCCCCTGAAATGGATGTGGAGTGTCATATTTTTTAGCGCCGTAGGCCCACGTGCGCGCTTGGGTTGACGTAATGGGATGTAATCGTCAGTTTCGTGTGTTGATCTTGGTGCTGTTTTTCGACGTTGACTTGCTCATCCGTTGCGATAGCCTCACGCTCTTGTAGTTGTTGTCTCGCTTGGCTGTGACGAGCAGGGTACATGAAAAAAAAAAAATGCAGATTTTTTGCAAGGATCGTGGTCAAGATTGGTTTAAAGACATAATTAATTTTCAAAGAAAAACTCACGTGGACAAGTTTGGCAAGAATACAAGTTGGAAATAAAAACCCTAGAAAGGATTCAGCGGCTTACCGTCCACGCTTTATCTTGCATGTTACGTGACGGGTGAGACCAGCTTGGCTCCTGGCTACGAAAGGCGGCTCGCAACAGTTGCACATGAATTCTGATTTTAATGGCCCCTTCGCCATCGCTGTCCTCGTCATCACCGAAACACAGCTTCATCATCTATGAATTTACATCTTTTTGCCCAACGTGGAGGGGATCCTTTCGTCAACCTCATCCCCTTCCTCCTCCAGTCTGCCACTTGTTCATCCGCTTCTTGCTCTGCTTCTGGTTCGTCTTCCTTGTCGACATTGTTTTCATCGTCATCCTCGGAGGCATCGTCTAAAAATGCATGCCGCCCGCGCCGCCGTGCCTCGTTTCACAGTTTAACTCAGGCACAACGTCGTCCTCAAGAATCTGGAGGTTCGCATGTGCTGGATCCATCGAGTCCCGTTCTTTGG